>LBNU01022136.1:15929-30919 GCA_014162995.1 Artemisia annua | reverse complement strand
TAGTCCGCAAAAGCTTGTTCGGGGAGTTCCATGCAATCACGAGTGTCGTGGGGACCACTACAATACTCACATGTAGAAGTGATTCTGTTCACTTGGCTTGAAGGTTTAGGAGCTTCGTAGGATTTCATGAGATACTTGACTTGGTCCTAAAGTTCCATGATCCTACGGTCGGAAGTGCTTGAATTATTCGAAGGCAAAGATATTGCCTTGACCATTTTGTTCAAATCACGGGGATCATTCCAACTTTCGTTGTCATAGAGAGCAAGATCTTCTATTAGTTCCCATGATTGTTCCGCACTTAGATCACGTAGCTTGCCACCGGCCGCTTGGTCAATGGTTTGCCTCATGGGGATATTGATATGGTCATAGAAAATTTGGACCTGGAGCCAAAGGTCTATGCCATGGTGAGGGACTTTTTGGAGTAAGTCCTTGAATCGAGTCCATGCCTCGTAGAGGGTTTCGCCTTGACGTTATTGGAACATCAAGATTTCATTCCTTAGCTTTGTGGTTCTCCCCGGTGGGAAAAATTAAGCAAGGAAGCGAGTGGTGAGATCATCCCAAGAGGTGATGGATCCTGCGGGTAGACGTCCTAGCCATTGACTAGATTGGTCTCGTAGAGAGAATTGGAAGAGACATAATCGGGTAGTCTCTCGAGTGTCAACATCAAGGTCTATGGAATCTACGATTTTAAGAAAGTCCTTGAGGTGTTGATTTGGATCGTCGGAACGAAGTCCATGAAATGCACATCCGCTTTGCACCAACCGGATGGTGTCGGATCGCAAGGGAGACACATTGGCTCCTTGGGTGAGCCCAATGGTGTTTCGATAGCCTTGGTGGCTAGGACGGGAGTATTCTCCTAAAGTACGGGCTCTAGGAGGTGGGTTTGGTTGGGGTGGTTGTTGTGGTGGTGGGTTGTTGGGATCAAGGATATTACCACCTTCCATGATGTCGGATGGTAATGGTTACGAACAAAGAAACGAAGAAAAATATAGACTAAAGAAAACCTAGAAAAATAAAATAAAAATCTCACTAGAACGGAATCTAATGAGTAGACCTAAGTAAAAATAAAAATTTCAGCCTAAGCAATAACTATTCCCCGGCAGCGGCACCAAAAACTTTGATGCGTGGTATTGCAACCTTCGCAATCGGTTTTACCTCTCAAGGGATCTTGAGAAGCTTGCAACCCCCACCAGGCAGTGTACCTGACCGATGTAGTATAGTGTAGTGGCAAGTACCGGAGGATTGATCGTTCTCTCGGGGAATAGTGTCGTTAGGATTAAAAACTACTCTAATTTAGGTATAAGGGTTGAGGGATGATTCTTTTTGTATTTTTTTATATTTTATGAAAGCAAGTAAAATCTCGGGTATTTGGAAGAGTGGGCGGAATTAGTTGCTAATCAACTAACCCAAATAACTACTAATGCAAATAAAATAAAATAACAAGAAAAGTAAATGTTGTGAAACTTATATGGAGAAAAGTATGTTTACTTAGATTTCCTTACTCCCTAGCTATCTTTTACCGGTTAATTGGTTTGTTACAATTGTGTGGATGACGGGTTGTATTCCTTTAAACCATTCGTAGGGCCGTGTACGATCTTCCCTAACTCTATAAGCTCCTACTTCACTCTATGTCGAGCCGACTAAAAGCTCCTAACATGAGATCACTAGAATTCACTTATGCATTAAATACAACCAAATAATCGTAGTACACATCCGATTCATGTTTCTTAAGACGTTCAAGCAAGTTACCGTATAGGAGGTTAGCCAGTTTTCTTAAGCCTAACATCGACATCACCCACCCACAACAATCAATAACAAACCAACAATAAGTAATCAATAGCTAGGTTTCATTAGATCTAAGCAAACACAAGAAAAACCTAGCATAGCATGTTAAAGTAAAGATAAGCATAAGATATAATCAAGCAACACATAGACATATTGATTGATTTGAAAGGAGACTTATCTTTAATTGAACATGAGTGATTCAATCACCCTTGAAAATACAGTAAAATATGAACTAGGGTTTATCCCTAAAGTTCTCCAAAAAGTTCCACACCTAATGAATGAAAATTAGAAAACTATATATAGATTTTATAATCTGACGGCGTCAAGTTATAGCATGTGACGCTGTCACCTCGCCGCCAAAACCCTTCTCGGATTGCTCAGATCCATTGTTGACGCCGTCCCCCTTTATATCTCTCTGGGCCGTCTCTCTTTAGGTTATAACGTGACGGCCTAGGCGTCACAAAGCGTGACGCCGTCACGTGTTATTTTACAAAAACTTTCTGGAGCGTCTCATGTAATCTCATATCCACCTCTTTGTCAAAGCATGACGCCGTCAGGTACAATTTCCAGCATGGTTTTGGGACTTTGTCGTTTTCTTCACTTTTATGCTCCAAAAACGTCCAAAATACTTGCTTTTCCAGATTTCCTCTCCAAAGTACCTAAAATGACAAAAGGAACGATTTAAGGCAATATTTGATCAAATAATTACGGTTTAGGGCTTAAATGACCCCCTAAAAACGTAACACTTTTCGCCTCATCAGATATCAAGGTGAAGTCAAGAAGGCTTGGTTCAAAAACAGGCTTTGCCCCAAATGGAGGTTTTTGGTGCATACTTTGCTGCAGTGTATCAGTCCTAAGTCAGGAGGCTGTGATCAATTCTCCACTCATCTGGCTTGTGGAATTGTATGTTTATCACAGGGTACCACTTTTAATTTTTCTAGATTCATTTTTGAGGGTATGGTTACCAATGTTAATGCTGAGAAAAACAAGTTTCTAATGTACCCTAGGTTCCTTCAAATTATAATAGGCCTAGAGACTCAAGATAGGACACATCAACCTATTGTACCTTTAACTGCTAAAGTGTTTGCAAGCTTGGCTAGTGGGTATATTGGGGAACATAGGCCTTTACTACCAGCTATGTTGCCCGTTGGCACTGATGCTGCTGATGCAGGGGATGCTACTGATGGTGGTGATCCACCTGTGCCTAATGCTGCTGATGCAAATGCACCAGTTGCTGCTAATGCAACTGCACCAGTTGCTACTGATACAGGCACATCCACATCTGCTGAAGCTGGCCCATCCAATACTGCTGATGCACCTGCATCAGTTACTGCGGATGACCAGCCACTACCATCCCCTAGTCCCATTGCTCCTGATGAGCAAACCAATATCCATGTAGAACCAGTTCCCTCTGCTAGTAAGGATGTTGATGATCTGTCCTACCCATCTCCTAGCCCCACTCATGTGACAAAAGAACCTATAGTTGAGCCCTTCATGGAATTTAATGTTGAGCCTACCTTTACATCTGTGTTTGAGTCTCATGGTAAACCATCTTCTTCTCAAATACAGAGGTCTCCTAGTCCAACTAGAGAGAATTTTGTTGAGGAGACCCATTCTGCTGATGGTCTCCATGTTTCTCCTAATAGGTCCCATGATGCTCCCAAATCAACAGGTAATCCTGCTGATGGAGCTGAGGACCCTGTTACTCTCACCAAAGTCTATGCTTTACTGAACAGGTATGTGCAGCAAGTTGGTGACTTGGAGAGAGAGCTCAAAGATATCAAAGCAACTCTTGGTGGTCAAATTCATGCACTTCAGGATAGAGCTCAAAGTTTGGAAGCTCTACTTAGGAGCAAGAGGAGCATGGACAATGTGAATGATTCAGAGGGTGGAACAACTACTGAGCACATGGATTCTCTTCATGTTTTAGCAGAAACATCCTTGGCTCAGCAGACACCTTCTCCTAAACCTAAAGCTGCTGATGCTACCAAGCCAAAGGCACCCATCTTGGTTCAAAGGAGGAAGAGGAGGCAATATCTAAACAAAACTTTAGAGGTGCACATTGCTGCAACTGCTCAAACTGCTGATCCAGTGATTCAACTTGATTCTGCTGATGGTGGTGACTCAATGGATGTTGATTCTCCTGTTAGTGTTGTCTCTACTTCTAAAGATACACCTGCTGTTGTACCTTTAAAGGCCATTCCTACTGATAACGATACCATGGAATCTGCTGATGTGTCTGTTGATCGCGGTGTGAAGGATTCTGCTAACATCATGCCTCATGTTTCTGGTGAGAAAGCTGCTGATCCTGTTTTTACTGGTGTTGACAAAGGAAAATCTGTCATGATTGAATCAGATCTTCCCTCCAGGAAAAAGTCAAAGAAGGAACTTGAGTTAGATAGGCTCAGTGAATAGGTAGCTAGTCAGTTAGCAGCTGATGATTTGGCTAAAGAGGCAAGAAGAGTTGCAGTAATCTGAGATAATGGCAAGGAAAATCTAAGAGGACTTGGATAAGCTTGGTTTTCCCGCACCAGCTCCTTTGACTGCTGAGAGACAGAGAGAATTAGATGAGCTTTCCAAAAAATTTACTGCTGAAACTTGGGATACTCTTGCATCACAAGTTACTGCTAATCCACGGTTAGCTCAGAAAGTCTTAGGAAATGATTTTGAAATGGAAGATTATGTCCAACAAATGGTTGCCTTGGGTGAACAAAAGAAGAAAGCTGAGGCAGAGAGAAAGGCAAGAGCTAAGAGAGATAAGCCTATGACTCAAGCTTAAATGACCAATTATATGAGGACTTTTGTCAAGAATCAAAGTTCTGCTGTATATGGTACTGGCTTGACCAGGAAGCAAGTATGAGCTCTTAAAGATTCTCAATTAATTGAAGAATATAATAAAATTCAAACATCTCTTACGAGATCTGGAATTCCAGCTAATCAGCCATTGAAGAGACATGTAGGTGTTTTGGATGCTGTTGAAGCAAAAAGGTTGAAGTCTGCTGATACTGCTGATGCTCCTAAAGCTGTTTCTACTGAGCATGATGTTCCTGCTACCTCAAAGCCTATAGAGGATTCTGCTGATGCACAGCCTGAAGTTACACATGGAGGATCCACCGATGCTACTATTCCTCCTGAAGCTTCTATGCATGTTGAGAATCCTTCTCCATAACCAGCTACTCAGCAATCTGTGCCTGCTGAGATGTCACAACCTGCTTCTGCTACAGATACTGCTACCCAGCAATCTGTTCCTGCTGATGCGGAAAACACCATTCCTGCTGATGAGATAGAGCAACTTTCTATTGATGGCTCCTCTCATCAAGCTACAGATTCTGCTACAGAGCCCAAGTCAACTCCTGATGCTAATGAACCTTCACCTTCTTCTACTCCTGGCAAAAGATAGAAGAGGCGCGCAAGAAAGAGGGTCTAAGGCTGTGGTTCTTCCAGCTGAGGATATTTCCTTTATTGAGTTTGCTGAAGATGATGGTGAAGATCCTGTTCTTTGGGTTCCTCTGGTGAAATGGGAACTTACTCCACTTGCATTTGGTCAAGGTCATGTGAATACTATTTATAGGCAAGATGGTTCTTTTAAGCATTTCACTTTTCTAAGTGAAATCTTACCCATGGTGGATAAACAAGATCTCCTCAATTTGTATGGTTGGGTGACATCTTATTTCAGCAAACATAAGTCAGAAGGATGTGGTCTCTTTTTGCTTGGGGATCTGTATGTTCTTTTTGATTCCTCACACTATGTTAGGAAAGGATTCAAGGTTTGGAGAGGACAAAAGTCTTGGGATGTTGCTAGTTGGCAGTATTTTCCTCTCTGCAATGTGCATATGGTATATACTATGGCTGGAAAAGTTCTGTATATGTCGGCAGATGCTACTTATCCTCTTACAGCTGGGGTTTTGAGACAAATGCTTGAGGTGAAGTTGACTGTTCCTGCTGACATGGTGGGCAATGATATGACTCATGCAGAACAACTAGTCCACACCATGAGGAGGAGTCTACTTGTCAAACAAGAATTGGCATCTAAGTATGGCATCCATATTGAATCTTCCATGGGGTAATTTATTTCCATATTGTTGTATATTTTTATTTCTTTCTTTTCTGTTTAGTTAAAAAAAATATTTCACTAATTTTCATTTGTAGAATTGCCACTCTTTGTTGTATACAGGTACTTGTGTTGGTTACTTACCACACTGATATGGTTATCAACTCACCATGATGTTGACTGTTCCATCAAAGAGTTGGCTAGTCCAAAGGGTACAGCTTTGGTAAAAACATATCAAATCTGTTGATAGCTGTAATAAGTTGCTAAAAACTATTGGGTACTCAACTCACCTATGCTTCTCAGCTGACAGTTGCAATAGTTTTCAATTCACCATGGATCTTATCCTTTTGGACATCCAAAGAATTGGCTAGCCCACACGTATATGGTTTTTGGTAAAGGCAGTGGAAAACCATATTTGGTAATCAATTCACCAAGGTAATTTCTTACCAAAGGATTGGCTAGTCCTGAGCAAATGGCTACAGGTAAAGACATGTCAAATCCGTTTATGGCTGTGATGATTTGCCAAAAATCATTAGGGTATTTCAACACACCAATGATTCATGTTCTAAGTGTTGGACTGGTTCCTAGTTTACCAGGGTGATGTCATGATTCCACCTAAGATCTAGCTAGCCCAAGAGTGAGTAGCTACTTGGTAAAGGCTTATCAAATCTACTCATGTAGCTGTTGGTTCTGGTTGCTGATGACATAGGGAGGTTGCTGCTAGTTCCTTGTTCTTCAAAGATGGTTACTTGTTGCTGCTGATATAACATTGGTTGCTGCTGGTACTTCATTTTGCTGCAAATTATAGAGTCTCAATCCTCATGTTCTGCGAGTTAAAGATCTATCAAGAATCTTGAAGTTAACCATGTCAAATTCAAGATTAGGGGAGGATTGTTAGGAATTATAGAATTCTGCTGAATAATACTGCTGACAGGATCCTGCTGACGCCTTAGTGGTTTCTGCTGATAGTGTGATCCTGCGGATATCTGGTTCCTGCTGATTTAGTGCATCCGTAGGAATGATATAGAACGGATAGACTTTGTCTATTTTAGGACAAGATATATAGAATATCTTTTATAGTTTTATGTTTCTTCGTTTCTTGTAAGAAGGTTTAGGTTTTCTTGTAGTATAAAAGGAACCCACGGCCAATGCATTATGTACGAGTTCACAAACAATCAATAGTGATTAATAAAAGATCCATAGAGGATCAAAGTGTTTAGTTATTTGTTCTTGTTCTTGTGTTTAATTTCCGCTTGAATACAAGTTATACAGAGATTTTCCTTTAGTGTACTTTTGATTACATTAGTATACTAACGATCCACAGGCTCTAAGATCTATCAAGGTCTATAGTTTCAACACTCACCCAAATTATCATTACAAGACTCTTCATTTAGCAAATAACAGCAATCATATATGAAAAGACAACTTATTAATAGGGAATAAATTAAATTTATGATTAAACTTAAGTTATAAAACCTGTATGTAACTGTTGGAATATATGCAGCTTGGTAAGGTTATTAAAAGCCACCCTTTAAACTATACTTACATCAAAGGATCAAACCAACTATTTGTCCACACTCACAGGTTAACTATCCATATAAAAAAATGGAATACAACAAAGAGGTAATCAGTCAATACTTTTACATGCCTATACCGCAAGCAGCAAAAGAGCTTGGTATTGGTCTAACTGCTCTAAAAGTTAACTGTAGACGTGTTGGTATTAAGCGTTGGCCTTACCGTAAGCTTGAAAGTTTAAAATCAGTAATCAAAAGTTTCCCGGTTATATTATGTATTTTATTTTGTAGTTTTATTATAGCATGTGGTTACAACAACTGTATTCACAACTATGTTCATTGCATTGTAGTCTGAGGATAGGTATGCACAACCCGATAACAACAAGCAAGAGCTGATACGAATGCTGGAAGAGGAAAATAAACAGATAGAAGATAATCCGAATCTATCTGTTGCAAAAAGCACGCAGAGGTTGAGACAATGCTGTTTCAAAGCCAAGCATAAACAAAGGAAATACGTGAATTTGGAATTGTCGTTGGCCCCCCGACACAATCAACAATAAAAACTTTTCAGGTTATCAACTAATCTATTATGTATATATATTATGAATTTTTAGTAATAGTTATTTATGAGTAGTGTATTGACGTGTGTGTTAAATGCATTGCAGGCTGATAATGGTGGTGCTCAACCTGATGGCAACAAGCAGAAACTAATAAGAAGGTCGGATGAAGGAAAGAAACATATAGAAAAGAATCCGAATGTAAGTGATGCTGAAAACGAACAGATGATGGGGCAATGCTGTTTCACATCTAAGTATAAACAAAGGGAATATGTGAGTTTGGAGTTGTCATTGGCACCCCTGATATCAGCAAACTCTCAATAACTTATATGATAAACAGAATGACGATGATTATGTTATTAATTGAAACAAACGCTGGTGAAATATCATTTTCACATGTTCCATATTTCATAAAATGATGTATGCCATATCTTAAATGTTTAATATTTATAGTCGGATGCTAATGTTTGTGTGTTTCTATTATAAAATGAACCGATAATAATCACAGTATACGCTGTTAGATACATATGTGTTGAGGACATCAGTTTCCGCCCTAAATGCAATATGGCATGGTAATACAAACTTCAGAAATAATGACCCAACACTTGCTAATATGATTTACGAGCACCCTAGGAACTCATAATCTATGCAATAACGTCAATCTACAATCATATAACATAATAAGGCGTTCCATATCGCTACAATACCACCTCACAAAATTCATAAAACAATATAACACAAATACAAATACACCTCTTAATAACGGATTCGCATTCTGTTAAAAAAATTTTGTATTTATTCTGAATGTTTAACACTACCAACAAATTTAAGCCTTTCTATTATCAAGCAATAAGCAATAAGTAGTAGTAAAAATAATATCAAATCCTATGAATACATGATCAACTAAATTTATGAGTAACTATCAGTTATCAAACCTTCTTATAACTGTTTGGAATATACAAGGGTTTTTTAAGGCTTTAAAAAACCACACTATATCATCCACCTACACATATCAAGTGGTTTATCACACTTTAAATAAGGAACTGATAGCCTCCTAATAACAAAGCCCAACAATATGTCACACCTTACAGATATTCAACTTATGCCACCTCACATTCTAAGGCTTCAAAAAAACTTAATAGTTGTGCTAATCAGAAAGGTGGATCCAAACAGAGGTTTGTGCATTGGGACACACCTGATTATCAAGCGGTTAAGACGACTGCTTATTGAAGCAGAAATCATCACTGGGTCAAATATAGGAAACACGGTTCTAATTCCAAGGATTACGTTCATATTCAACATGAATAGATGGCCATTCAAATTGAAATGCACTCAATTTCCCATCAGAATATGTGATGCAAATATCATCCATGGAATCAATCATGAAACATAGCATTCATCAAAATAAGTAATGTTTAATTTATCCAGGTACCATTCCCCTTTGCTTAAATTCTATTACTGAAAATAAATTTTCATCAATGTGTGTTTTTAACTATAATTAATAAAATTTATGAGTAATCACTACGTATTAAACATTATTAAAACTGTTTGGAATATACAGGGTTTGGTAAGTCTTTAAAAAGCCACACTCTTACATCCAACTACACATACGTTTGTTTACATACACATATTTGATATTCATATTTCAATATTATGGAATACAGCAAGAGGACTATCAAGCAGTATTTTCACATGCCAATAAAGCAAGCTGCAAAAGAACTTAACGTTGGAATAGCTACCTTAACATGTAACTGTAGAAATGTGGGAATTCACCGTTGGCCATATCGTAAACTTAAGAGTATACAAACATTAATCGATTATTTGCAGGTCATAAATGGATGCGTCTAACCTTTTTTCATGATTTGTAAATAATTTTTGCCTATTGAAACTGTGTTGACTACCGTGTTGTTTGCATTACAGGTTGAAAATGGTGGAGCGCAGCCTGAAAAGAATAAGCGAGAAATATTGAAAGAGCTGAAAGAAGAAAAAAGGCAAATGGAAGAGAACCCAAATATACAGCTAGCTATAACCACCAGGCAATTTAGCCAATGTCATTTTAAAGCTATGTATGAGAAATAAAAAAACACGATATTGGTATAAACGATGTATAGCAAGGCAATCCAAATACTATTTCTTGAAGTGTTTATGCTTATAAGCTGGTTGTTTCTACTTATAAGCAATTCCAAACACACTTTTAAACAATAAGCTGGTTGTTTCTACTTATAAGCAATTCCAAACACACTTTTAATCTATACAGTCTCGTTTGTTTTGATTTGAAGTTGAATAAATAAGATAAAAAACCAATGACGTTTGAGAAAAGTTACCCATTTTGGCAGGTAAGACAAGACAATTGACCTGCATCTTTTAGAGTTTGCCCCCATTCCTGAACATAATGGTTGAACAGTTATCTCAAGAATTGTTGCGGCATTCATTATAACTCTAAAAAAAGATATTAAAACTTACCTTTGTAACATCAAAACTTGAGCTCACTAACATTGAAACTGCAAGGTATATAACTAATAATTAGATTGAAACATAGAGAAGTTGATTATAAATTGAATTCGCAAAACGGAATATCCAATTCCACATACCTGGATCAATATGATAAGTATTTGGCAATGTCAAATGCCACGCGTACTTCGTTCCTCATTACAGCAAATGCAAAAGAATATTAGACAGAAAAAAGCTTATACCAAACACAAATACTAGCACTATAAGCAACTAACAACGGATAGCTATTAATGAATTCGTGTTACTATTGTTAATAATTAGTACAAACACGCAGAATCTATACACATCAGCCCTCAACATCTTCGACCCAATCATCATCCATTGTGACGAGTATTTGCCATGTATAAACAATTATATTTATTGACATAAACATATATGCATTGCTCTATGACAACCGCTAACCACAATGGAAGATGATTGACTTGAATAAGTCTATGTTGATACACTAAACTTTGTATGCAATCACACCGCAGCTAAAATTAAATCTTCACAAAGATCTTTCCTTAACTTCACAAATACTTAGCTCATAAAATCTATAACTTTCTCCCCAATAAAGATCAGTTGTTTTTTCCGTTGTCATAACTGAAACTAACAAAATCCGCGATACTATTTTTTCCTTTGTCGCAACTGAATCTATATGACATCTATAAGCAAATAATACTAATACTAAAAAAGGCCCAAATAATTAATCCCAACCACATAAGCATCATCAGGGAAACAAACTTGAAACAAAACCACAATCCCTTAAACAACCCCATCTACCTAATCAATATCAGTTCCAAATCCAATAATCTCAAACACTAAATAATATCTATAACCAGATAATAATAATCAAAAGGCCACAAGTAATAATAAATACCCTAATTTTTAAACATCATAATCAAACTAAAAATTTCAGATCCAAAACCAATACTCAATATCCAATTACTATTCAGATGGAAAACGAATACCTGAGTTGTTTAATCCATCAGTGATTCAACAATCAACCACTTTAAGATAGTATTTATCATAATTGTTTATTGATTGGTTTCATTTATGTTGATTCTAACTGAAAACCCTAAAATCGCCACACACATACAAGTTATTAGTGTGTGTTTTATTTTTGTGGGTGAGAGGTAATAGAAGTCAACTGGTTTAAGTAAAGTATACTTAAAAAAAACACAAAACAGAAAACGAAACACCACAACAAGAGATTATAACATTAAACAACATAATTTTTTTTCATTATGGGGGGGGGGGGTTTACATTCTGATCATTCAACCAACACCAAAATACATGTCTAGAAGACCAACCAAACTACCTATGCATACTACCAACCCAAAATACCAACCCAAAAAACCCTACACAGCCATTCACCTGGAGCCCTGACTGCCTACACAACCATTCAACTGGATTCTTCATCATACTTATCCATGGTCGAAATGGCTTTTTCCTTCTTCGTGATTAGAGCACGAAGGTCAACCAAAACACCCTGTAAGGACTCCAGCAAATGGCGCTCCATCACCTGTACGTCTCGAAGGAACTCATAACCATCCTCGGCCAATTCTTCTTCATCAAAATTAAGCTCTAAAACCTCCTTCAGATTCTCAGTTCGCTCATCCACATTCATGCGCATCCCATCACGCTTGGCAACCCGACCACATTATCATTGCTTCATTCAGGGGAATCTCTTGACAAAACATGAACTTTATGCAGTGGTGAAGTTTATCAGAACCACATAGATCCTTGAGTTCATCGATTCTGGGAGTTGCAGACATGATTTTTGATTAATTTTTTTTAGTGTTTAGGTGATAAATTGTGTTTTTTTAATAAAACCTTGGGAAGACTTATGAAACTCAAAAATCATAACCTCCAAATAAATATAGTGGAAATTTACGCGTATTAAGAATAATCATTGCAAACCTTAATCATAGTGTTAAGTTTGCAGACTATTAGTGTTCCCATGCAGTCGTTTGGGTTTCTCATGCACTTCCATCAAATCAGTTATCAGTAATTGACTATTAAGTTAAATACTTAGAACACGCTTTGTGTGTTGTAATGTATTCGGTCCAAAACATGAAAATGTATCAAAGTTTTTTTGTTAAAAGGTTTAATATATATAAATAATTATATTTAAAATGATAAATATAAATACTATTACACAACATAAAAATAATTAATTTACATGTAATATTGTGTAAATATAAACAAAAAAAATTTGTAAAATGAAATTAAACATATAAAAAAGATGAAGAAAAACATATATAAGATGAAATAAAATGTCTTAAATATAAATGTTGCATGGAAATACTATTTATTTATCGAAAATGTCATAACTATCGTTAATAATCTAAAAAACTTCAAACATATATACATTAAATAAAAACCAAATATTAAAATTGCATTGCTTCCAGCTTTTCCATAAACGAAAAAAGATCACGAATACGCATGTGTTTTTGAGTAACGAGATGCATCAGCTTCGAAAGATCGGCTAAATCCTCCTTTTGCATCTTTTTAATATTAGCAATGGACTCAACACAAGATATTGAACCACATAGCAACTCTAACCCCTTTAGTATTTCATACCTATGATTGACACGATCCATAATATTTATGGCTTTTTCTCTCAAATATTCTTCATCAGCGAATGTCACTTTCACCTCACGTTCGTAATGTACGAGCATCATATTTTTCACATAGCTTGATTTGGCTGAAGTAGCTGAGTTGCTCATCCAAACATTATGTGTTGTCATGATGATTGTCTCAATGAGAGTTATAAGTATGTGTGATTAGGAGGACAAATGATAGTACAATATATATAATACATATTAATTCATGTATATTAAATACAGTGACGTTTTACATATCTTATTAAATAACTAAAGTTACAAAACATCAAATAAATATTTAATCTCCAAACAAAACTAATACTCAGAATCCAAAAAACACAACCGTATGCATCAACCAGGTTTATATTATATTTATATATCGAATTATTTACGTAAGTTTTAAATGTTAGAATATCATAATAAACATGTATTACAAACATTAACGCAACCTTTATTAAACAATATATAAACATTTACAAAAACATAACGTGCAAAACACGTAGAAATTAAACAATTATTCAGCCGGTGCATCGCACGGGTTCGTGAGGCCTCGTTTATCCTAAAAGATTAAGTTATAAAAGCCCAAAAGATTAATGTTTGACACGCCCAACAATTAAACCTAAACCTAAACAAAGTAGCAGCCACCACAAGTGTCTTCTTCCTCAGCCAAACCTGCAAAAAAAAAAAAAAAAAAAAAAAAAAAAAAAAAAAAAAAAAAAAAAAAAAANAAATAGAAGTAGAATGAGAAGTAACCACAACCACACATTTCAGATGCACCTACAAAATAAGATGCATCTCTCATGAAATTCTTCTTCTTCATTTGAAATGTGTGGCTACAAACATTTCTCATTATTCTTGTTTTATTTTCTTTTCTTAGTGGATCCATTCCCATGCGAGTTCTTCCATATTCTCTGTTTGCTCAATTATTTCATCCATTGTTTTTTCCACATCATTATTATTCCTGTATTATAGAAGTCAATCAAATTTCATATCTTTATACATCTCATAGCATATATTAGTGTGGTTGGTGAATGTTAGCTATAAAATCGATAGCGTACACAGCCTTCTGCATTGTCTTTGAGCTTCTATCATTATCATGAGGGCCGGAACTACATATCATTTAGGGGGTGGCGGTGCCCTCCATGCTTCGCCGAAAAATATAAATTTTTTGTGTAAAAAATTTTCTTTTAGGACCATTTTATTAAAGTATACCCCACTATAAAATCAAATTGCCCCCCATCTTAAAGTCAAACAATGTAAAAACCTTATATCTCTATTTTAAACTTAAAAAAATTATCAGTTTTTAGTGTATAAAAAAAATATATGACCTTTTTATTAAAGTGCATCACGAATTTTATCAAAAAAATTTTTTTGCCCACTGTCTTCTAACATCCTGGGTCTGCCACTCATTTATCATATGTTATCCGATCATACACTTACTTTTTTATGAAAATTTTAAAAGTAGAAGTTGAAAAAAACAAGTCACCTGATCAAGAATACGGAGCTGAAATTTCGATATTTGTTCAGCTTGTTTTTCGTAAAATCTCTTACGCTGTATACACAGAAGAAATAAAGAAAGATAAGAAAAAAAAAATGTTGATAATATAACAGTGATCAAATAGTTTCATTAGATATTTCATGAGGGCTTGAAACTATACCCGTTTTATTTTTTGCTTTAACGAGCACCTTTGCCCGTTCAAGATCTGCATTAACTCTCTTTATAAGAAGTACATCCTGTTTCTTCCTAGCATACAAAGTGTCAGCATGGCTTATGAAAATTATCTGATGTGTGCAAATTGCAAAATGACTTGCTAATAGGTGAGGAAAACATACTCTAAATCAATTTTTTTTTTATCAAACATGTAACATCATTTGCACAGATTTTACCTATCTGATGTGTTCATTTTGCAGAATTGAATGACTTGTTACATTTCCTACAGTATGGAGATACAAGATATATTTTTAGTAACATGCAAATATGTCC
>LBNU01022133.1:12203-36700 GCA_014162995.1 Artemisia annua | reverse complement strand
GAATAAATCATCTCAAATGTCATATATATTATATATTTGTATGGCCAAAGGACGAACAATAGTTACTCTCAAAAAACATTCGTGTAACTATAAAGTGTTTACGGTCACTGATTATGACTAATCCAACAAAACTTGTGCCTAATTTGTCACACATATTCGGGGTTTTGGTCACTCTTTTTAGATGGAAAAGGCCACGAACTCAACAATGTGACCATATGCCACCTACGGTGGCGGGACCTTTGGTGACACACAACGAAAAAAACGTGTGTGACTATATGCATATCGTCATACATTTTTGGCGTGACCGATAAAACTTTTTGTACCAGTGACTCGGATTTACCTAGGCTTTGCTACATGCGATCGGGTTCTCTGCCCGTTAGTATGTGTTTATCCTTGTATCTCCTAGTTTATAAATTGAAAGCAGGATGAAAATACGCATCAGGAACGCGCCAGGCTTCTGTAATGGTCGTGATGGTTTTTGAAAGTCGGCTTTCCCCTTACCCGACAAATGTGGATCTTTCATTACAGGTATGAATATGATAAGTACTTCATTAGGAACACTCGAAACGGGTTTTAGACTTAGAGGGATTTAAAATCACGACCTCTCATTTTTGACAAAACGCCAACTCAAATATTTTATCAAACGCCTCTAGCCAAGGCTTTTCTAACCTAGGGGACTTATATATTTCACGTGACATCAAATGAAAGTATTCATATGGCCATAATCCGTGTTTACGTCTTCTCTAATCACGTAACGGGTTTACTCCCTTATGGGTCAAACTAGGTCAAAGGTCCATTTGCGTAAATGCATCCTTTCCCGTTATGGGATATGCTTTACAATGATGCAAAGCACTTAGCTTGTTTGCATCAAGATGATTATTGATTACGTAAAGTGGTGGGTAATCACGAAGTATGATATTATGAGTTCTTGACGTTGAGTTAGTTGAGATTATAAGTAACCTTTGATTTTCTCATCCAACACATAACCCATAATGATGTTTGTCTATTCTTTTCTTTCTTAATGACAAAATGATTAAGCCTTAATCAATCCTTTGATTATTCTCTACACAAACTAATCCTCCAACTATTTCAAAATCTTTCCAAATCTTCCAACATATCCACCCAACATTCTCTAAATATTCTTTGTACCTTCCTTGTTCCTTTGTGTACTTTGTGTCCCCTACATTCCCACACCATATCTCCAAAACATTCTCTATATAATATTCCCATCCAATCACTTAGAATCCACCACCTCTTCACCTTCCTCATCCAACCCTTCATTTCAAAAAAAACAAATAAACCTTTCTCACATACACTCACACACACTCTCACTTTGGATTCAAAATTCACACACACACCCTCTCACAAACCTTCTCCCACACACACTACCTTATTCACAACATCTCAAATTTTGAATCCCTTCCAAAGGTTCCCCATCACTTCACTCTTATACACATCCAACTCATCCCTTACACTTCCAACAACTATATTTTCAAATCACACACACTCCTCTCACAATCCTCTCCTCCCTCACACACTAGCCAACTCACTCCCCATTTCATCACATGCCTAATGCAAATTTGAATTTCTCTCAAAGGCTCCCCATCACATCTTCAATCACATCCTTCTTACACAATCCAACTCATTACCTTATCTCCTCTCTTCTATTTCAACACATGGGGATATCTCTTTCAAATTCAAATTTGAATTTCAAACTAAGGCTCCCTTGCATCACATCATTCCAACTCTCCCAAACTCATCTCAACCCTTCATCTCACCCTCTAATCCAAGGATGGTATTTCCCTTAGATATTCTCCTCTCACCCAACCATGGTTACTCTTCTTACTCAACCATGGTTAATTTCTTAACCCTCATTCAACATCCACCTTTCTCACCAAGGAAAGCATATTCTTTTGGCATATTCTCTTCTCAACCTAACCATGGTTTCTCTTCTACCCCAACCATGGTTCAACCTTAACCCAACCTCACTCTCTCACTTCTCTCTCTCACATTTTAATTTCAAATTCAAATCTTCCCTCTCTAACATCCACACTTCCTTTCCAAGCAAAGGAATATTCCATGGCATATTCTTTTTTTCTTATCTATTCCATGTGAGGAATACCCAAATACCCCTATCCAATTATCCCTTCTCTCTTTCTCTCTTTGATAATTGGTTTTCACTTAAACACTTCACAAATGATTTTTATCAAATGACTATTTGAGTTGGTTGACCTTGAGGATGAATAATGTTAAGGTCAAAGTGTGAAGTACAATTGGGGGTTTAGCAAGGTTGGATATTTAAAAGACAAAAATCCCAAGGAAAAATGTAACAGTGATCCTGGCGCGCTGCCCGCGCTCCAACGCGCAGGCGACGCGCCAGTCTCGTTAACATTTTCCCACTTTGGGATTTTTGCCTATAAATACCCACCCTTGCCTCTTGTATTCCTCACCCCTTGAAAAACATTCTTTCTCTCTAATTTCTTTTCTCTCTACCCTCTAAGTCTACTACACATCTTGTGTTCTTAATCTTTCTCTCTTATCATCTTTGAAAGAACACATTCTCCACAAGGGAAGAATCACAAGAACCTAATCCACTCTTGTGATTATGTCGAGGGTCTTCTTCTCTATACCCTTTCTATTAGAATCGAGTCACTAGGTTAGGTTAGGGCTTGATTCAAAGAAACAACATTCTATAATTCAAATTTGTTTGTAAGGGAAGTCTTGTGTCTTAGTGACCAAACCTAGATCATTGGGGATCTAGTTGCAAGTCTTATGTCTTGTTAACCAAGCCTAGATCATTGGGGATCTAGTTGGGGTTTGATACTTCCGGTGGGAAGTCTTAGTGGTCTTTTTGGTTAATTCGAATCACGAGATTCTTTTGGGTGGTTTCTGAGGGCGGAAAACCGTTGGAAGTAGCTCCTTCTTTGTGAGCATCGATATTAGGGAATATCGGTGGAGTGAAGTTGTAACGGCTAATAGTCCACCGAAAGGATTATATTTAGTGAATAGTATCGGTGTCGTGGATTCGCAACTGGACATACGGATGGTATAAACCCCCTATCCCGAACCAGTATATATCATGGTGTCTATTTACTTGCTTTATATATTTTGGTTGTGTTTGTGGTTTTTGGATTCTCGTACAACCACCTATTGATCTTTGAGGCTTGAAGTCTTTAAACTTCGAAGAAGCCGAAAAGAACGTATTCACCCCCCCCCCCTCTACGGTTCTACATGGTCTAATGGTTAATCGCCCATATGGTTAAGCATGCTCGTGTGAGAGTACTACTGGCTTGGGTGACCTGTCGAGAAGTCTTCACATGAGGGTCACAAAAGCGAAGACGTGAGCCTACAGGCAAAGCGGACAATATTGTAGTGTATAAGGCGGGGTGTTATAGATTGGTATCAGAGTTCTGGTTATTGAGAATTAAGTTGTATTTCGTGCCTAGTCTATATACTTGAATAACAATTTACAAATGAACACTCAAAGAAAAGATGATTCGTTGAACCGAACACTCCCTACGTACAGGACACAGAACCGATGGAACATCAATGCCACGAACATCCAGGTTCACACGAGTTGGAAACTTATCAATCGAAAGTCTCTAACCCATAATATTCACTTTGTAAGTAACTCTTAATCATAAACACGAATGGTATTTGTGTATGGATCGAATGAGTAAAAGAAAACTAGAGAGATAAAGAATGTTGGGAACCTTTTAGTGAGAGAAACAACTAGATATTAGATTAAGTGAGAAAAGGTCCAACCCCTTCCTTGCTAGGAAAGGGGTATTTATACTTATTACAAGACGCCCTTCACTCGGGCTGTGGATCGGGTATACAGTGGGTAAAGACCCGTCCTTTTTTCACGATGTTACTTAAACTATACTATCACTAACTAATGATAGTAACAACTACGAGCTAACTTAATGATATTGGACACTCGGGGTGACCAAGTCTTTCATATGAATATTTATATTCCTAACAATCTCCCCCTAAGGGAGGTCACCCCGGAAATTACACATTGAATTCTAGCATTCTAATCTTTGACGATAACTTTGTAGCTCGTAGCCTCTGATTCTTCAGTGTCATAATCTTTGTGCTTCCAGCAGAGAGTTTTTGATGACTTGTTTTATGTGTTGGATGATCTTTGATGTTTCTTTGAGTGTATCATCCAAATGAATGTTTCCAAGTCATCTTTGTGTAGTAACATCTCCATGTGACGTCGACATCTTTGTATTGGCATGCTCACACTTTTCTGTATCATGATTTTCAGCATCAGAGTTGTAGAAGCATAGTTGAGACCCATTCAGTGATCATGATTTCTTTGAATTTTGACATTGAAGTGTGAGCATGGGGTGATGAATCAGCATCTTTTCAGCAATCAACNATCTCCATGTGACGTCGACATCTTTGTATTGGCATGCTCACACTTTTCTGTATCATGATTTTCAGCATCAGAGTTGTAGAAGCATAGTTGAGACCCATTCAGTGATCATGATTTCTTTGAATTTTGACATTGAAGTGTGAGCATGGGGTGATGAATCAGCATCTTTTCAGCAATCAACTGCAACCGTCAGAACTTCCTGCAAGCAAACAGTTAGCAACAAATCATCTGGTACTTACAGGTTCGGACTTCGAGATTGTCAACAGCATTGTGTGAAGACTTTCTCTAATCCTTACCAAGGTCATTCCTAAATCGGATGCACCCGAAAGGGCTTACAAGATCTACCTAAGTAGATCAATGATTAGGTGAGTCGCTGGAGATCACTCCACGACTGTAGACCGTTATGTAACCGCCACGATCACTACGCATAATCAACAAGGAATTACCGAAGTGACCTACTTTCAGGGTTGTTTGATGTTGACCCTGGCAGGAATTTCCACTTAATCACTGGGAATTACATACGTATATTCCCTCATAAGTGTTCTTGGCAGATTGCTAAGATCTGCGTAGGACTCATAATATCACAGCTGGTGTCCTTAATGTTCAACAACCAGTGTAGAAGTAACACGTGTTCCTATGAGATCTTTTGATGTGTCTCGTGGCTCTAGATTCGATAAGTGCATAATTTGGTCGTTGGAGACTGGAGCGGTGTCTCCTGTTTCAATATCAACATGGCTGGTAATGAGCGGTCGATAGATTATGCAAGGTTCCCCGTGAGAATGAAATAAGCTCTTTTGAGAGAACTTGAGTGGTTAGAAGGTTTAGTGCAGTGCGTCACNGTAGGACTCATAATATCACAGCTGGTGTCCTTAATGTTCAACAACCAGTGTAGAAGTAACACGTGTTCCTATGAGATCTTTTGATGTGTCTCGTGGCTCTAGATTCGATAAGTGCATAATTTGGTCGTTGGAGACTGGAGCGGTGTCTCCTGTTTCAATATCAACATGGCTGGTAATGAGCGGTCGATAGATTATGCAAGGTTCCCCGTGAGAATGAAATAAGCTCTTTTGAGAGAACTTGAGTGGTTAGAAGGTTTAGTGCAGTGCGTCACTGGGTCCATGACGTCTTGTCTTCAATACCTGTGTTACCTTAGTAACCACCAGTAGGATATGAAGTCAACCCGGTTTCTGCCCTAAGGTTGAATAATATGGAGGGCTATTTCTTTTCACCCTTTCTCATTACTTTTCTTTTTAATTCTTCAACCCCTTCTTTTTCCTTTCTCATTTATCTCCTTTTTTCATAATCATTCCTAAGGACTTTCTAATACTATCTATTCGGTATTATCCTTGGGTAGATCCCTCCGGCTCTGGCGGATCATAGGACGGTTTTCCTAACCTTAACCACCTTATAACTCCATGACTATCCTTTGTTGCCATCAACCAAATCATTGAAAATTATCTCAAAGTGCTTATGATTAAGAAACACATTTTGCTAACACTTTGAGAGTTTTATGATTTTCAAATGCTCCCCCTTAACATGTGTTCTTATGTTTTAATTTAAAATTTGCACATGTTGGGTAGAGTTGCATTTTTTTGAATTGATCCACCTTAAGTGAACAAGACCCATTCGAGACACATTTACATCACTAGTTAGACTAGCTTGAAATTATTACCCGTCCTGATCAAGTTTACAAAAGGTTTCTCGAAACGGTACAATCTACTCAGACAAGTCCTTTCGATTCATGACAGTTTTCGTCAATTCATTGGTTAAGCCGGAGCCACGCTCACATGAGATGCCAAATCTTTTTGTTACCACAACCCATTTTGCTCCCCCTTAATATGTGCATTGTTATACGAAAGATTTTGGCACATATGGGAGAGCATACATTTAAACAGTCACATTTTTTATCAGGTTTCATATTTAAATCACATTCTCTCCCCCATCAAAAATTTCAAATCATTTGAGATTTTGTGATCCCAATTGATTTAAATGAGTTTAGAAACCTGGGAGAAGATGTGGTCAAATTTTAATATGTACTGATTCTGGAACGTACTGATCACTGCTGCTGGTGCACAAAGTTTCAAAAAGGTGTCAGAAATTTTGAACAAATACTCTCCCCCTCAATTAATGACCCGTTTTCTATTTAAAGAGTTGTAGTTATTAACTTGAGCGTCAAGTATTTGTGAAAATTTAAGTTCAATTTCCACCTTGTGAACCACAAAAACTCTCCTAAAGAATCATAGATGAGAGAGATTTTGTGATGTAAAGAAGACTTCTCTTCTTATACGAGAAATAATGCAGTGAAACGTGCATGATTTCGAGGAAACATGGATATAAAGTAATCCATGCCTGGGTAAACTGCACTCAATAAGAGGAACAACCGTCTTTTTGGCGACGTGTTTTCCACATCTAGAGGTACGGGTTGCTATCTGAAGTAATAGCAAGCCATTAAGACATGTTTTAACCATTTATTATAACTTCTGCTCGAGCTTCATTTAAAGTTCCGTGCCATTATTGAATGACATTTCTAGAACCTTAAATGCTATCGATAAACAGAAGACATGCTTAAAGAAGAACTATTTTTGGTATTTTTGTGTTTTTCATATTTTTATGGTTTTTGTAGGTTTTATATTTTTGTATTTTCTTTTTGGTTTTATAAGATATATACAAGGATATGTGAAGCAAATCCATTACTCCTCACTTTCTTCCTGAAGACTTTTGAGTGATTCTGGAGTAAGACTCTTCATTCCAAGACGCGGGAGAATGAATTGAAACCGTTCTCTCGGAAGTGCCTTAGTGAAGATATCAGCTAGCTGAAACTCTGTCCTCACGAAGTAAAGTTCCACAACCCCTTTTTAACTTGTTCCCTGATGAAGTGATGTTGAATATCAATGTGCTTCGATCTGGAATGTTGGACGTTGTTGCAGCAAAGAGCTATGGCACTTGTGTTGTCACAGTACATTGGAATCTTGTTGTAAACAAAGCCATAGTCCGACAGTTGAGATTTCATCCATACGATTTGAGCACAACACGGTGACATGGCAATGTATTCAGCCTCTGTGGAGGAGATCGATGTACTCATTTGCCTCTTTAATGACCAGCTTACAAGCTTATCTCCCAGAAATTTAGCACCACCTGAAGTACTTCGACGAGTATCTTAACACCCCGCATGGTCTGCATCTGAATAGGCCGTGAGTGCCATGGCAGTATCCTTGGGATACCAGAGACCCATTGATAACATCAAATAAGTCCATGATTTAAGTGTTAATTTCCCCTTAATTACTCATCTTTTGTATTCATATGTTTGGATATATACTCTTATTCGTTTATATTCTGTTTTCAGGACAAAGATGAGCAAAGGAACAAAGAAACGTGGAAATCGAAGGACTAAAGAGAAAATATGTGAAGTATGCGGATTCTGCACCAACTACGGCGTAGATGTTTCATCGACCTACGCCGTAGCAAGTTCTTATGAAGACTACGGCGTAGCTCAGCCATGACTATGGCGTAATGATCTATTAAAGGGCTCTACGGAGTAGCAACTCTCCATCTACGGCGTAGACCCAAAATGAGACAGTAAAGAACTCACGTGGCCAAAGAAGAAGTTACGACGTAGTTTCCCATATAACTACGCCGTAGAAGCATCCAAGGAAGAAACTACGCCCGTAGCATTTGATCAAGCTACGGCGTAGTTGATATTAACAAAGGCTACGGCATAGCAACTCATCCAGCTATGCCATAGCAAAGTCGGGCCTATAAATACCAGCCCTAATTCCGAGTTTATTCATTCACTTTTCACCACACAGAAGTTGGGAGAAACTCAGGGAGCAGGAGGAATGATGTTCAATCTACATACAAGTCATTTCCAAGGGAGAATTCACACATCAATCATAAGTTTATTCATCCCTTTGATTTGTATTTGATTCATGTTTACATTTGTGATATTACATTCTTGTTTTACTGCAATTATGAATATGAGTGGCTAAACACCTCTTGGTGTTAGCCTTGTTATGAAATTGTTATTGTTATGATTTAGTTTTCTATGCATCTATTATCATCTTGTTTGTATACTTTCTTGGCTAGTCATAGGACACTCTAGTTTTGGTAGTGTTGAGTATTGGTAGTTCCTTGGAGGCTTGGTGAATTAACCCTAGGACCCAAGCCAATGAGGATGTGACTTGGTGATAGAAATATCACCATACATGTGCAAATTGACCCTAGGACCACCTACCAATGCGATATGCTTAAAGAAGCTAAAGGGGGTGTAAGATGTGACCAATACCCGCATCCCGCTAGACTTGTCCAAGTTAGTAGAGGTACTTAATGACTCTTGCATCTTCGTAGGTTCACGCTGACCGATGAACTCTCGTCTTTACAATAGGCGGGAATAGGACAAGGTGTAAGATAGATTTAGGTGATTTAACCCTCTGATCCTAAATGTATATAACCCCCAGACGAAACGATAGGATGCACTTGATAGAAAACTAATCATAATAATAACAAGAGTAATAATTAGGTTAACACTGCTTCTCCCTACTGAATTTCTTCTATTTATTTACATATCTTGTCATTTACATTTATTAGTTAATTAATCTCTACATTCATAAACCCCCTTTTAAACGTGACACTAAACTTAGATAGACTCCACACGCATAGCTCTTGGGACGACCTTGGCTTTACCAACTAGCTATACCTCACACGACCAGGTACACTGCCCGATAGTGCATTAGGTAGACCTTAGGTAAATGAGCAACTTATAAATATTAAGACCTGGTCGGTAAAACCTGCATCAAGTTTTTGGCGCCGTTGCCGGGGAGCTATTATGATTTTATTTAAGTTTGCAATTTTGATTTTTATTTTTAGTTTCTCACGATCATTTTTAAGTTTCAGGTACCATGGCAGAAGTTGACATTGAAAACCTCACGCTTGAGGAATATTTGGCTCTCTCAAGAGAAGAGCAAGGGCCTCGTTTGGTTAGGCCAGCTATTGGGGATGACGTGTAGTTTGAAATCAAGAATCAGTTCATAAGGGAATTGCAAAAAGTCCCATTTTCAGGAAGCAATACGGAAGATGCTCACGAACACATTGACAATGTTCTTTACATTGTTAGTTTATTCAACATTTCGGGAGTATCTCATGATGCGATAATGCTCAGAGTATTCCCTATGACATTGACCGGAGGAGCCAAGAGATGGATCGATAGGTTACCAGCGGGGACTGCTAACACTTGGACTCTCCTGAAGAAGCACTTCATTCGGAGATATTGCCCTCCTTCAAGGACGGCAAAACAGCTTGAAGATATTCACAACTTCAAGCAAGATGGAGATGAAACATTGTACCAAGTTTGGGATAGGTACAATGATCTTTTATACAAGTGCNGACCGATGAACTCTCGTCTTTACAATAGGCGGGAATAGGACAAGGTGTAAGATAGATTTAGGTGATTTAACCCTCTGATCCTAAATGTATATAACCCCCAGACGAAACGATAGGATGCACTTGATAGAAAACTAATCATAATAATAACAAGAGTAATAATTAGGTTAACACTGCTTCTCCCTACTGAATTTCTTCTATTTATTTACATATCTTGTCATTTACATTTATTAGTTAATTAATCTCTACATTCATAAACCCCCTTTTAAACGTGACACTAAACTTAGATAGACTCCACACGCATAGCTCTTGGGACGACCTTGGCTTTACCAACTAGCTATACCTCACACGACCAGGTACACTGCCCGATAGTGCATTAGGTAGACCTTAGGTAAATGAGCAACTTATAAATATTAAGACCTGGTCGGTAAAACCTGCATCAAGTTTTTGGCGCCGTTGCCGGGGAGCTATTATGATTTTATTTAAGTTTGCAATTTTGATTTTTATTTTTAGTTTCTCACGATCATTTTTAAGTTTCAGGTACCATGGCAGAAGTTGACATTGAAAACCTCACGCTTGAGGAATATTTGGCTCTCTCAAGAGAAGAGCAAGGGCCTCGTTTGGTTAGGCCAGCTATTGGGGATGACGTGTAGTTTGAAATCAAGAATCAGTTCATAAGGGAATTGCAAAAAGTCCCATTTTCAGGAAGCAATACGGAAGATGCTCACGAACACATTGACAATGTTCTTTACATTGTTAGTTTATTCAACATTTCGGGAGTATCTCATGATGCGATAATGCTCAGAGTATTCCCTATGACATTGACCGGAGGAGCCAAGAGATGGATCGATAGGTTACCAGCGGGGACTGCTAACACTTGGACTCTCCTGAAGAAGCACTTCATTCGGAGATATTGCCCTCCTTCAAGGACGGCAAAACAGCTTGAAGATATTCACAACTTCAAGCAAGATGGAGATGAAACATTGTACCAAGTTTGGGATAGGTACATGATCTTTTATACAAGTGCCCTACTCATGATCTCAACAAGCAACAAGTGGTCAACATTTTTTTACAAAGGGATCAATAACTCCACCCGCCAAATGTTAGATTCTTAGGGACCGATCCCTGGAATGACCCCTGCTCAAGCCTTAAAAGCTATTGAAGACATGGTGGATGATGCGTGCGATGTGTCGTTGCGGTTTAGCAGTGTTAATGCCTATTCAAGTTTTACATTTATATTTAGCCGACTTATCAATAACACACACACTTAACGAGCAGTGTACCCGGTCAGTTTGTATATAATGGTAAGCAGAGTGTTGATCACTAGGAGTGGAACGTATTATATAGTTATCCTAATCAGTATTTTAATATTTAAGTTAGCTTTACAGTCTAATCTAACGAAAGGGGTTCAGCCTGAGAGACTGGCACAGTTTGGTTATTTAATTAAACAGTAAAAACTAATGAGAACAAATCAGCGAATAGCATACACGTACACAGATAGATAATAGAGACAATAAGAAGACATGTCCTGATAATTAAGCAGCTTGTCACTTGTTTTATTGCTAGTTTTATATGAAGTGTTTATAATTAAGCCCGTACTCGTTGGTTTCATTATATCGGCGAGTAAACCCTTAATGATTACTTATGAATATCCTACTTATCCAAAGACATCGGATTAAATAGGCGAGGAAGGGGTATGGCAGCCCAAGCAGTGCTCAGCTAGACACAGAGGTAATCAATGCACTAATATAAGTTCACCAAAGACATCAAACATATAAACTTTAATTGATGGGAAAGCAATTTTAAGGCGGGCATTTGATTTTACGTACTCACAAATTACCGGCCATCAATCATGATGAATTAAAGCTTACTATTACAATAAAACAAAGCTACTTAATGAATTGAATACATGCAGGACCTTCTTACAGCTCTAAGATCTTCGTTTGGGGTGTGTCTTGTGTTGCTTGTTCATCTGAATTCGCCTCCTTAGGGTTATGGTGCACACCAAATTCATCTAGGTCTTGGGGTATTTATAGTTTCTATCTGAGGGTTCGATGCGGCACATGTAATGAGCAGATGCAGCGCATTGACTTAACTTCGCGTGGGGTCCAAGCTTATTATATTATGGAATATTCGTACACCGCCATTAGATGCGGCGTAACTTGAATCTTTATGCGGCGCATGTCCTTCAGTTGTCTTGGATTGTTTCTGGTGAAGTCTTGATAGTGATACGCCGTATGTCAATTGTGTGATGCGGCGTATCTGGAGTAGAACGAGCTTGATCTTCTTCTTTGACCAAAGTTTCATATGCGGCGCATGGTAGAATTCCATGCGACGCATTCTTCAAAGTCAGGCAATGGTCTTCGAATTCATCTAAGTATGATATTGCGGCGTATCTGTTGAGTTGGATATGGCGCATCTTCTAGGTTTCAGTAGACTTTTGACATCTTGCTCATTTTGCTCTGTAATTAGTCCAAAATCGCCAAGTTTCACCTTTTACCTGTTTTTACCTGAGAATCACTAAAGCAAACATTAAAGCACCGATTCTCATACATAATAAAGTAAAACAAGTTAATAAAAATAGGATAAATGATGATAATAAAATGTACTTATTCGAGTTCATCAGTGGACCACTCTCGAAAGTGGCACAAAGGTGGAAGTAGTAGGAGCATTGCTGGAAATTCGGATGGAATTACCCTAATCACCAATAAACTCGAAAGCTTGGGGCATGACATGAAGAAGCTCAAGGAGAATGTTCACGCTATTCAAGTTGGTTGCGAGATTTGTGAAGGACCGCATTTGGCTAGAGATTGTCCTTTGAAAGAGGACGATGGAAAAACTGAAGAGGTGAAATATGGGGAAGGTAGACCATTCCAAGGTTACAATAGTAACGGTTATCGTGCAGGGCCATCAAGATACAATCGGCCATCTTATGGGGAAAGAAGATCAAGTCTTGAAGAAACCATCAACAAGTATCTTGAACATTCACGGAAGAAACAAGGAGAGCCAGATGAATGGCTAAAAAACTTTCAAGAAGCCACTAACAAGAGCCTCGCTAACCATGACGAGTCTCTCAAAAATCTTGCATCAATGATTGAGAATTTGGCCTATAACATCCATAAAAATAATGTGATCAAAGAAAGCGAGAAGACCATAGGGGCATGCAAGGCAGTTTCAGCGGAAGATGATGACAAAAGCTTTAGTAAAAAAATTCTTTTGCAGGAAGAAACCAAGCCTAGTAAAGAAACGCCTTGCCAATTACCAAAAAAGGAGGATAACACAGAGAGCTTCATCATTCCATGCACAATTGGTAACTCTAACTTATTAGCATTGGCTGATTTGGGGTCCAGTATCAATATTATGCCATTGTCTTTATTCCTATCCCTTAAGTTAACAAGCCTCAGGAAAACTAGTTTGATGATTGATAACGTCAAATTTACCCATGATTTAAGTGTTAATTTCCCTCTTAATTGCTCATCTTTTCTATTCATATGTAGGATATATACTCTTGTTTGTTTATATTATGTTTTCAGGGCAAAGATGAGTAAAAGAACGAAGAAACGCGGAAATGGAAGGACTTAAGAGAAAATACATGAAGAATATGGATTCTGCACTAACTACGGCGTAGACGTTCATCTACCTATGCCGTAGCAAAGATTTATGAAGACTACGGCGTAGCTCACCCCATGACTACGGCGTAGAGATCTACTAAAAGGCTCTACGGAGTAGCAACTCTCCACCTACAGTGTAGACCCCAATTTAAGGCAGTAAAGAACTCACGTGGCCAAAGAAGAAGTTACGGCGTAGTTCCCCTAATAACTACGCCGTAGAAGCATCCAAAGAAGAAACTACGCCCGTAGCACTTGATCAAGCTACGTCGTAGTTAATATTTACAAAGGCTACAACGTAGCAACTCAATCAGCTACGCCGTAGCAAAGTCGGGCCTATAAATACCAGCCCTAATTCCGAGTTTATTCATTCACTTTCACCACACAGAAGTTGGGAGAAACTCAGGGAGCAGGAGGAACGAAGTTCTAGCCACATAGAAGTCATTTCCAAGGGAGGATTCGCACACCAATCATAAGTTTAACAATTCCTTTGTCTTGTATTCGATTCATGTTTACATTTGTATTAACTCAATATTGTTTTACTGCAATTATGAATATGAGTGGCTAAACACCTCTTGGTGTTAGCCTAGTTATGAAATTGTTATTGTTATGATTTAGTTTTCTACGTATCTATTGTCTATTATTTGTATACTTTCATGGCGAGTCTTAGGACACTTTAGTTCCGGTAGTGTTGAGCATTGGTAGTTCCTTGGAGGCTTGGGGAATTAACCCTACGAACCAAGCCGATGGGGATGTGACTTGGTGATAGCAATATCACCATACATGTGCGAATTAACCCTAGGACCACCTACCAATGCGATACACTTAAAGGAGCTAGAGGGGGTGTAAGATCTGACCATGCCGCATCCCGCTAGATTTTTCCATGTTAGTAGAGGTACTTAATGACTCTTGCATCTTCGTAGGTTCACGCCGCCCGATGAACCCTCGACTTTACAATAGTCGAGGATAGGACAAGGTGTAAGATAGATTTAGGTGATTTAACCCTCTGATCCTGAATGAGTATAACCCCCAGACGATATGATAGGATGCACTTATAGAAAACTAATCATAATAATAACAAGAGTAGTAATTAGGTTAGCACTATCTCTCCTCTATTGATTCTCTTCTATTTTATTACTTGCTTTGTTATTTATATTTCCTAGTTAATTAATCTTTTCAATCATAAAACCCCTTTTACACGTGACACAAAACTTAGATAGACTCCACACACATAGCTCTTGGGACGACCTCGGCTTAACCAACTAGCTATACCTCACACGACCGGGTACACTGCCCGATAGTGCATTAGGTAGTCCTTAGGTAAACGAGTAACTTTATAAATATTAAAACCTGGTCTGTAAATCTGCATCAAGTTTTTGGCGCCGCTGCCGGGGAGCTATTAGGAATTTATTTAAGTTTTTAATTTTAGTTTTTATTTTAATTTTTATTTTTATTTTCAGTTTCTCACGATCATTTTCAAGTTTCAGGTACCATGGCAGAAGTTGAAATCGACAACCTCACGCTTAAAGAGTATTTGGCTCTTACACGAGAAGAGCAAAGCCCTGGTTTGGTTAGGCCAGCTATTGGGGATGACGTTCAGTTCGAAACCAAGAATGAATTTATAATGGAACTGCGAAAAGACCCATTTTCAGGGAGCAAGACGGAAGATGCTCACGAGCACATTGACAATGTTCTTTACATTGTTAGTTTGTTCAACATTCCGGGAGTATCTCATGATGCGATAATGCTTAGAGTATTCCCGATGACATTAACCAGAGCAGCCAAGAGATGGATTGATAGGTTACCAGCAGGGATTGTAAACACTTGGACTCTCCTTAAGAAGCACTTCATCCAAAGGTATTGCCCTCCTTCAAGGACGGCAAAGCAGCTTGAAGATATTCACAACTTCAAGCAAGATGGAGATAAAACATTGTACCAAGCTTTGGATAGGTACAATGATCTTTTATACAAGTGCCATACTCATGATCTCAACAAGCAGCAAGTGGTTAACATTTTCTAAAAAGGGATCAATATCTCCACCCGCCAAATGATAGATTCTCAGGGACCAATCCCTGGAATGACCACTGCTCAAGCCTTAAAGGCTATTGAAGACATGGCGGACCACTCTCAAAAGTGGCACGAAGGTGGAAGTAGTAGAAGCATTGCTGGAAACTCAGATGGAATTACCCTCATCACCAACAAACTTGAAAGCTTGGGGCGTGACATGAAGAAGCTCAAGGAGAATGTTCACACCATTCAAGTTGGTTGCGAGATTTGTGAAGGACCACATTTGTCTAAAGATTGTCCTTTGAACGAGGGCGATGGGAAAACAGAAGAGGTGAAATATGGGGAAGGTAGACCATTCCAAGGTAACGGTTATCGTACAGGGCCATCTGGATACAATCGGCCACCTTATGGAGAAAGAAGATCAAGCCTCGAAGAAACAATAAATAAATATCTCAAAGATTCTAGGAAGAAACAAGGAGAGCAAGATATATGGTTGAAAAACTTTCAAGAAACCACTAACAAGAGCCTTGCTAACCATGATTAATCTCTCAAGAATCTTGAAGCAATGATTGAGACTTTGGCCGATAACATCCACAAGAATAACATGATCGAAGAAAGCAAGAAAACTATTGGAGCATGCAAAGCATTTTTCACAGAAGATGAAGATAGAGACTTTGGTAAGGACATTCTTTTGTAAAAAGACACCAAGCCTAATGAGAAGATACCTTGCCAATTACCCAAAAAGGAGGATAGTTCAGAAAGCTTCGTGGTGCCATGCACAATTGGTAACTTTGACTTATTTGCATTAGCTGATTTGGGATCCAGTATCAATATTATGCCATTATATTTATTCCTATCTCTTAAGCTAACAAGCCTCAGGAAAACTAGTTTGATGGTCGAAATGGCTGACACTACTAAAACAAGTCCAATCGGGATAGTGGATAATGTCATCCTTACGGTCAACAAATTTTTGTTCCCTGCGGACTTTGTAGTCATAGACATGGCTAACATTCCCAAGGAGGACCTAATTTTAGGAAGACCCTTCCTTGCTACCGCGCACACCAAAATTGATGTGTTTAAGAAGGAAATATCATTTGGAGTATACGACGAGAGGATCGTGTTTAATATGAACATGGTCTCCTCGATTTTGAATAAGGAAGAAGCTAGTTCATGCAAAGCAGATCAAGTAGGAGAAGAAATCTCCCCGATACTTCAAATCTCCGATGATGTGTTCTCCTATACAACCCCATTGTGTTCTAAGTATGAGCAAGAGGCTAACTCATATCCGGATGACGAATCTTTTTGGGATGACACTGATGAAGAGGATGTAAGATTTGAAGCAGGGGATGAAGAAGGAGGACCAGTGACTATTGCAGCAAAACTTCACTATTGCGAACCTTCAACAACTATAGTCGACGGGTCAAAACTAACTTTTCCTACTTGTGACCCTCTTGTCGAGTATTGTAATGAAGGAGGAATGTTTCGGATTAGAAGATTGAGGAAGGAAGCTAAGGTTTGGTGGTGTTTTAAAGATGAGCGGATCATTAATAAAACATGGTTTCAAGTCAATTTCATGAACTCAAACTTGAACGAAAAGGTGGAGTGGACGGTTCACTATTGTATACCAGCCATGATGACATATCAAGGAACAACTCAAGCTTGGCCTACGTGTAACCCCTTTAAAGAAGAATATGATGGAGGAAGGATGCCCGAACTCAATCTAGCCAAACATAGCGAATGGGCATATTTTAAGGCACACAAGAGAAATCAAGTAGGCTACCATGGGATATCATTCCAAAATTGGGTTAAGGTGAAATTCGGAGATAGACAATTAAACAAACAACTGGAGATGCAATACCGTGACGAATGGGTCAAGGCTAACTTCTTAGTCAAGGATCGGCTTAGCATGACACCATATATAGCTCCTGATGTTTGGGACCACTCACCAACCTCTTGGAATAAGGGAAAGGGCAAGTATGCCCGAGCACCCACTTGAANAGAGAAATCAAGTAGGCTACCATGGGATATCATTCCAAAATTGGGTTAAGGTGAAATTCGGAGATAGACAATTAAACAAACAACTGGAGATGCAATACCGTGACGAATGGGTCAAGGCTAACTTCTTAGTCAAGGATCGGCTTAGCATGACACCATATATAGCTCCTGATGTTTGGGACCACTCACCAACCTCTTGGAATAAGGGAAAGGGCAAGTATGCCCGAGCACCCACTTGAAGGTCGTGGCAGTGAGTCTAACTTAATGACTCGATAATAAACAAAAGTGCTCTTTCGGGAGACAACCCGAATTATCCTTTTCCTTTCAGTTTCCTTTATTTTTGTTGGTTTGGTACGTTTTGTGTTAATAATTTGCAGGTCCTAAAGGAAGCTTTGCATTGGGGAACTAATTTTTGGACTTTTGCACCAGAAAAAATCCCCCAGGACTTAGCTACGGCATAGCTCCCTACATTACTACGCCGTAGTAACCCCCAGGTGTCATTCTGGAGATTTTTAGCAACTACGGCGTAGCAACCCATTTCAGCTACGCCGTAGCTTCCTTCTGAACCTTAAAAAGCTTATTATTTTTACAAATCATTATTTAAACTTGTATTAGTTTTTAAATGAACTTTGTGGGTGTGTTCCCTGTAAACCCTCACGAGACTTCACTCGTCCACTTGGGACACCAANATTTTTAGCAACTACGGCGTAGCAACCCATTTCAGCTACGCCGTAGCTTCCTTCTGAACCTTAAAAAGCTTATTATTTTTACAAATCATTATTTAAACTTGTATTAGTTTTTAAATGAACTTTGTGGGTGTGTTCCCTGTAAACCCTCATGAGACTTCACTCGTCCACTTGGGACACCAGGTGGTTTAAAAGGCTTCTTGCATACCCTAATTGCAACCGTGATTTCTACGAGAGTGAGGTAGGTTTTTATTTTTATTTTTCTTTTTTAGGTTTTATGCTTTTGGTAGTTGTGTGATTTCAGGGAATTGAAGCTTACTCATTAGGCGAAGTGAAGGCATGTTTTCCAACATGATCCTTCTATCATTTTCAAGAGCAAATTTCAGGGAAGTTCTCGTTCTAATTCTACTTTTCCTCTTTATATTTATTTTATGTACAAAAGGGACTTTGTACAACTCAAGTGGGGGGACGAGAGTAGAATTATTTACTTGAACTTTATGTTGCCCCAATTTTCTAGTTTATTTTGAAAAATTATGCCACTTTAAAACTTTTGACATGTTTTTCCGAACCTAACTAGAATAGACCTTAGCGGAGCACATTAACCCTTAATACCATGGTGAGGTTTAGCCTATTTCAGTTTCCCCTTTTTTACCCCAAATCCACCTAAATTATGAGTGTGCCGGTAGTTTGTAAACTTTAGAACTTGGCCTTTACATCATTTTGAAACCATAGACGAGTAGTGTATTGAGATTTCTAGATACATTTGGAAGAAACTTTTTAAGAAGGCAATATTTTAGGATTATCACCCAAATAACCTTTATGTGTGTGTTTATCGATTAGTCACATTGACTGTTCGATCCCCCGTGTTAAACCCTTTGCTGCACTCACCTTTAGTGCAAGATACCCCTGGATACACCCTTTTGAGCCTATCCTTTCGTTTCTTACCCATATTATTGTTTCGATACACCTATACACCTTAGCCTACCGTGTAGTCTTGGTTTATGGTTGGGAAGTTGCCACTTGTTCTAGTTTGAGGTTCAAGACAAGAGATTCAAGAATCTCACCTACGTTGAAGACAAATCTTTGAAGATCATGAGAAACCCACTACTGTACATGTATAGTTCATCTCAAGTGGGGGGATATATTTATTTCTTGTATTAGTTAAAAAAAATGTGAATTTCCGTATGTAGATATGTTATCTTTGGTGCAACCTTGTATAGCACCGTAATATGAGCTTTGAAAGAATTAGTATCGAAGAGGCCACTTCGGTCATATATGAAGAATGAAGTTGTTGGTTCTTAATCACCAACATGAAGACCAAGTGAGGTGCCCATCATGACGTCCGCTAATGGCACACACTTGTTACATGATCCAATTTTTGCGTTTTGAAGCTTGGACTTTCGATGAACGGCAAGTGGTAGCAACTCAGTTATAGGCTAAGACTATTTGCTTTCTTTTTCCTTTTACATCATTATTGTGCATCCCGTGTCTTATCCTACCCTTTAGTTGTGAATCATGCTTAGGTGAAGGATTTGAGCAGTCATTGGTGTCTTCCCCGGCGTTCCGGTCATGTACCATTGCCTTTGTCGCCTTTTCCGTAGTATGTTAGTAACAACACTACACTCACAAGCCTTATATGTGTTCACCCAATATTGCTTTCGAAAATTGTTTCGACCTTAGCTCTAGTGGTAGAGATTTGTGTAACTACCAAGCCTATGATAGAATACATTCTATGACTGTCCGTTGAGTGATCACCCCGAAATTAACACTTAGATTAGGAGAGAGAGATGAGTGTTTGTTCCAGTTTCGTGAGGTGTTCGGCTTTGATATATTCTAGCATAGGAAGTTTTTACACTTATATTTTTTAGTTTCTTGGGAAATCTTTTTAAAAATTATTCTAATAAGGTCTACTTGAGGGCAAGTAGAGTTCAAGTGGCGGGATATTTGATAACGTCAAATTTACCCATGATTTAAGTGTTAATTTCCCCCTTACTTGCTCATCTTTTCTATTCATATGTAGGATATATACTCTTATTTGTTTATATTCTGTTTTCAGGGCAAAGATGAGTAAAAGAACGAAGAAACGCGGAAATGGAAGGACTTAAGAGAAAATACATGAAAAATCTGGATTCTGCACTAACTACGGCGTAGAGGTTCATCCACCTACGCTGTGGCAAGTATTTATGAAGACTACGGCGTAGCTCACTCCATGACTATGGCGTAAAGATCTACTAAAGGGCACTACAGAGTAGCAACTCTCCACCTATGACGTAGACCCCAATTTGAGGCAGTAAAGAACTTACGAGGCCAAAGAAGAAATTACGGCGTAGTTACCCTAACAACTACGCCGTATAAGCATCCAATGAAGAAACTACATCCGTAGCACTTGATCAAGCTACGGCGTAGTTAATATTTACAAAGGCTACGGTGTAGCAACTTAATCAGCTACACCAATCATAAGTTTATCAATTCCTTTGTCTTGTATTCGATTCATGTTTACATTTGTATTAACTCAATATTGTTTTACTGCAATTATGAATATGAGTGGCTAAACACCTATTGGTGTTAGTCTAGTTATGAAATTGTTATTGTTATGACTTAGTTTTCTATGCATCTATTGTCTATTGTTTGTATACTTTCATGGCGAGTCTTAGGACACTCTAGTTCTGGTAGTGTTTGTGGAAAACTAGAAGGGGGGGGGGGTTGAATAGTTTTACGTCCTTTTAATTTATAAAAACTTTGGTTTTGAAAACTTCGATTCTAGCTTTATGTGATCTCAACTTACTTACACAATTATAAACAACTATATCTACAAGAGTATATAATAACAAATAAGTAAGTAAGTAAGTAACAAAGGATAGAGATAGAAAGATAGCACCGCGAGACAAAGGATTTATAGTGGTTCGGCTACGAATCTCCTCTTCGTCCTACTCCACTCCCCGAGCACCTAACTCGAGAGTTTTCTTCACTATGTCAACAAGCTCCTTTATGGCGGAGAAACCTTACACAACTTTTGCTTACACCAATTAACGACACTAAGCTAAATGTCGGGTTCTAATAGTAGCTAGAACCAATCTCACACCACTACACAACTTAGCACAACTCCTACACAACTTGTACACACCACAACTACTACACACCTTCACTACTTCACTACTTCTTGCTCTTCACAACTCTACTTCTTCTTCACTACTTCTACTCACAACTAACACACCTAGATCTATCTAATTACAAGCCTTCTACACCTTTACAAGTAATATACACAACTACTAGACAATATACACAAATGTACAATACTTCTTAACTTGATTGTTGAAGGAGTATTCTTTTTTTGCACTTTGATAGATGAGGGATTGAATCACTTGAAACAAAGACTTATAATCTTATGATCAAAGGATTTGGAAGGATGTTTAAAAAGGATTTGGACTGAAAATATTCGTGCAAAAGGTGAGGAAAAATACCAGGTTTGAGCAGGTATTTATAGGCAAAGTTTTCTGACAACAGGAGCGTGCCGGCCCCCTTAAATGGTGGCCAGCCCCCTTAAAATTAAGGGGGCCGCCCCTTATAATTAAGGGGGCCGCCCTCCTGTAACGGCCAGAAAACTTTGTCTTTTCTGGGGAAAGTTTATTTGGTGAAAAACTAACTGATTTTGGTTAAAAATATGAATTCATATATTTGTTATGAATTAAACATTTTCTTTAATTACCAAAAGTGTTTTTCAAAAATATATAATATGTTTATATGATTTAATAAACTTTGTAATAAAAATCCCTTTGATCATAAAATGTGTTAGACATTTGTTTATTCATACCTTAAGTGATATTGTTGGATAAAATAATATTTGTAACTAAATACTTGTTTACATAGTAATTTTACGTTTAATGTTTTTACATTTTGTGATCGTCAAAACATAGAGATATCGAAAAATATAAATAACGTTTTTATGCATTATTTATATCAACAATCTCCCCCTTTTTGATGATTACAAAATCTAAACTCATTAAACTAAAAATTAAGATATATACAAGTATTTAGTGAGTTTATATCATTTCTCCCCCTTTTTGTTAGCATCAAAAAGGTTATCCCGACGAGCGTTGAGCTCCCCCTTGACGTGTACTCCCCCTCGTTTTGAGGTCATAAGAGAAATCGAGATATGGAATGCTTGCAAAAATATTTAGAGCACAAGCAATATATATATGATGCAAGTAATACATATAGTACAAGAGAACTAAATATAAATTCATGGAAATAAAACATATTCATTAATAGAATTATTAAAGTAGATTATGTTAAAAACATAATCTTTGGTACATGAGCATACATTTATGCTTTTCTAGTAAACTACACTTAGAAAATACTAAATTGCCAACTTGAGGTCTCTTGGACTTGCTTGGGGACAAAAAGTTTTGGTGATTTTATTAGGAAGGATGGAGGTTTGGATTAGTGATTTGATGGTGATGGGTATGGAGTGTTTGGTGGTGGTGAATTTGGAGCGGAAGGATTTGTTTGAGTTAGTGAGGGTGATGGAGAAGTCCTAGTGAGAAGATACTCAATCCATGTGAAGTGTTCATTGTAACACCCCCATTTTTCACTGATCGCAGCGGATAAAGTGTTTGGGGTATTACTTCATAGAATCACAGATACAGTAATAGAAAACGACTCGAAAAGAGACGTTTTGAAAAATTAGTTATCATTCATAATTATCAGAGTTTTAATTATAAAAGATATACTTTTATTTTGTTGAGGTCCCAAAAATCTAAGAGTTAGGTTGGTGGTGTTTGAATGATAACCATGAGAAGTCTTCCGAGTTCAGTACCTCCTTCCGCCATAGGTCCATAGAAGTAATTAACCTAGAATACATGCTTAAAAAGTCAACACTAGGTGTTGAGTGAGAATCATAGGTTTAGGGGTTAGTGAATACAAGTTCCCTGGGTTCAGTTGTTACACCCATCTGGGAAAATGCATGTTTTTGTGATAATTGTGATGCATGCACAATTATCAGGAGTTTAGTAGGTTGCACTAAGATCATGAATCACACCTTAAAAATCCGGGTCATGTGGGCTGCAGACCCAACATGAGGGGATAGAAGGATAACTTGCCAAAGTTATACCTTGAGTGGATTCAAATATAGTACTTATTGATACCACCTAGTGGGGTGTTAATACCAACGGGAGTTGTCAAACTCCAATAGATCTATCAACTATATTCGCGTTCGATTGGATAAAACCTTCCAAACGATTAGATTCATGAATTTTGTTTATGTAGTGGTGGCAGTTAGTTTACTCGTGCAAACAACCAAAGAAAAAGACTTGTATTCGGTTTTAAGTAAAGCATTTAGCATGTATCCCCCTTACAGGGTTTATAAAAGCATTTAGTTTGAAAGTTTAAAAAGATGTAAGGCTATGAAGACTCACCTGGGTGTAGAGTAATCTAAGTAATGCAAATAGTGACTCGGGAACTAGACCGCCTTATTCACGTATCCTAGTGTGTTGTTGTTGGTTTTGTATGTATGTCAAGCTTTTAGTTATCATGTTTTATGTTTCTTAAGTTATGGTTTTTAGGTTTGTTAATGTTTTAGATTTATAACACCGTTCAGGCCATTGTAATTCAGAAGTATATGACTCCTCACATGAAGCTCCCTACTATTGTATTATGTTATCAACATAATACCGTTCGTGCCATCATAATTCAGAAGTTAATACTCCTCACACAAAGCTCCCTATTATTGAGTTATGTTGTTATTAGGGTTTAGTTATAATCATATCACGGTTCGGGCCATCATATCTCAGAAGTATATGCAATAATCGTTCGAAGAGTCAGGGCACTTTAATTCGTAAACCCAACAAACTCGTCAAAAACGAAATATCCAGATAGTACTCCTCGCATGAAGCTCCCTAGTATTGTGTTATGTTTCTAACTTTATTTAGGTTTTATACTTATATGATATTTTCACTTTTTACCCTTATAGTTTATATATTTACGTTTTCTACCCTAAGTTTTATATTACTTATACTAATAACTATCTATACTGAACACAACTAGTCCCTAGACTTCTATATTAACCTAAGACTCCTAAGTTTTCTATATTTACCATTTTAGACCTTTAACTTATACTATTTACGTTTTTAGTCCTTTTAGTTTATACTTATGTTATTATCTATCCTAGGGTTTTAATATTATGCAAAACTAATCCTTGCTACTTATAACTTCTAAGAAAGTTCAAAAACAGTCCCTAGACTTTATAATTTCAGGAATTTACGATATATACCCCTATGCATGTAAACTATTGCAAAACTAGTCCTAATATGCATGTAACTTGTATTTTATCTAGTATTTAAGTTTTCTAGCCTATGTTTTACTTATTTTAAGTTATCTAAGTTATATTTAACTAGTGTATGACCTAATTTAACTACTTATAGCATGCATGCAAGTATATTACTC
>LBNU01022133.1:0-12198 GCA_014162995.1 Artemisia annua | reverse complement strand
GGTGAGCTAGATGGAGGAGGATCCAAATTGCGTTGAGCAAGATGTAGGGCAAGAAGAGCACTAAGCTCATGAGCTTCTTTGAGCTCTTCAACAAACCTTTTATGTTCGGTGGATGGTGATGATGGAGTTGTTGAGTTGTGATTTGGCATAGGATTCATGTTTTGTTGAGAATGATGGTTATTGTCTTGAAATTGAGTATGTTCCTAAAAAGGATCATTAGGTAGGAATGAGTGAGATGATTGTGGAATTTTGTTAGTAAGGGTGATGGTGAGGTTGTCTTGTTGAGCCAAGAGAGTGGTATAATTTGGGTAGTCATAGAAATTTGATGGAGGTGTGGATGAAAGAGATTCTTCATGAGTTGATGGCATTTTGAATGTTGTATTTGTGGAGTGGGTAGCATGTGGAGTGTTAACAATGATGTTGGGGTTTTTGTTTTGGGATGAGTTGCTTGTATGAGAATGTGGTTTGAATGTTGGTTGATTTGGAACAACATCATTTGTATGTTGACAAGAGTCAAGCTTTCTTCTCCAAATTGGTTTGACGGAGATTTTAGCAACCCTTGAAGGCTTAAATCTTGGGTAGTTGGGAGAGGACATGGTGGAGTGAGTGATGATTTATGATGATGAGGGGTATTTATAGTGTGATGATTATGTGTTTATGGAAGGATAATATGTGTTGGATTTGATGGACAAAATGTGTTTGTGAATTATGGGAAATGAGGAATCAAAATAGGGAGAAATGGGCTCAAAAGCAGAAAGCAAACAGGGATCCTCGACCTACAGATGGCCGGCCCCCTTAATTGATGGCCTGTCCCCTTAATTTTAAGGGGGCCGCCCCTTTGATTTATGGGGGCCGCCCAGGCCTTGGATCACAGGTTGCCAGAAACAGGTTTTTGGTAAGGAAATTAGTTTTAGGCACTCCTACATCCTTCTTGCTATGTTCATCACGTAACTTAATGTGCTTATGCATCATTTGAGCAGTTTGAATGGTTTGGCCTTGTGTGTACAACTTATTTTCAAGCTTGTTTTTTAAAGCTTTCAGATTGGAAAAATCATTTAAGAGTTTAGTTTCTTTACTTTGAAAATCGAGTTTTAGTGTGGTTACACTATCCTGTATCTCCTGTTTTTGTTTAACAGTTTGATCAACTTGATTTTGTAATGATTTTATCTCCATTCTTAATTCTTCTTCCTTTAAGTTTCTTTCGGTAATATATGTACACATTTGCCAATCCATTTTCTGCTCACGTTCGGTTAACTCAAATCTTGCACGTTGTTGATACATATTCACCTGATCTTTAAGAATATTAATCCTAGTGGTCAAGGTATCATCAGGTACGACAGCAGTGTATTCATCAAATTCACTCATGTCATCATCAACAGAGGATTCATCAATTGGTAAAGCAGACTCGACGTTGTGACTCACATATTGTTCATATGGGATAACATTGCTATTTCCCATATCAGCAGGATTTGATTCAACAACGTTTGTTTGTTTTACTTTGTTATGAATCCTTTGTTCATGCATCACATTATCTTTACACGCAACAGAAGATGCTCGACTAGATACATCAGATTCTTTGTTGTGATCCACATGTTGTTGACTTGAGGAAACATTGTTGTTTTCCAAATTAACATCATCTGGCATGACAACATTAGTTTGATGTACTTCATTGAGACTCTTAGGTACATCACATTTCTCGTATGTGTCATATAATTTTAGTACCTCAGATATGATGGATGAATTAGGGGAACCAGATTGTTGCGATGATGTGACAACAGATGATAGATTGGCCATGAAGATGGTCTGTGCCGTGGGCTCATCATCAACATCAGAATCGAAAGCAACACAATCTTTGGCCTGGAAGATGTTTGGATTGTTGAGAGCCAGATCCTGAACTGGTTGATCATCCACATCGGCATCAAATGTGTTCCCTTCATCACCCACAAGAAACAGCAGTTGCTCCTCATCCAACAATACTCCATTCTCTTGTGCTTGCATCAGTAACATCTTATCCTTGAAGTAATCAGAGTTCTGAGGACGTTTTGGTTGAGTGCAGTTCCTTGCAATGTGACCTAACCCACCACAGTTGTAACACTTAGGTTGTCTTCCCTGTCCTTGATTGGCATTCCCCATCCTATTCTGAGCATTTCCCCGGACATTTTGTCTTCCTTGAACCACAACACGCCCATCTTCCACAACAGCAAGATTACGTGGGTTGGATGATGTTCTGAGTTGGTTGTTGGTTTGAGGAAGTGTACTTCTGAAATGTTGAACCAACGGTGAGACTTGGTTGGAGAGATTATCAATCCTTTTTTCAATGAGAGAGTTCCCTGAGTCTTGTTGATTATTCTTGACATTTACTGATTGCATGGATGATTGGCCAAGGGCAGACTGATTATGTGTTGCTTGTGCAGGAGGGTGACTGATTGAATCAGGTAAAGATTGGTTGACCCCCGTAATACTGGAGAGGAGAGCAAGAGGGTCATTAGAGGGATTGAATTTTTCTCTCAACTGACGATCATACATGGCATGTTTCTCATGTTGTTGCATAGAGTTGTTCATAGTTGGTGTTTCTGAGTCCTTTGTTTAGCTTCACAGCTGTGACAAACCGATCCCATTCTGGTGACATGTTGTTAACAAACTTTGAGTTGAGTTGGATTTTAGGCATTGTCATTCTTATCATTCTCATGTCATTCACAAGCTTGTGGAATCTGACATAGTAATCTGTGATTTTTCACCGGGATTCATCTTGAAGTGCTCGAATTTATAATACAACTGAGACTCACGATCTTCTTTGGTAAGTTCCGAACCAGCTAGCAGCATTTTGACATTGTCCCAAACAGCTTTGGCCTCAGTGTTGAAGTTAATGAGCTTGTACACATCCTTGGGTAACCCTTGTATCACAATGTTGGAGGCTCGAATATCTGCATCATAGCGCTTCTATTCAGCTTCATTGAGATCATGGTAAGTGCGTGGCCTATCAATTCCATGAGTGATGACACCATCTTCTCCCGTGGAAATAACATCCCGTGTGGTACCCATTTGAAATGGTCCTTCTTCAATGGATCTCAAAATGTTTTCACCATTTTCTTTGCCCCGACAGTAGAGTCGAATTCTTTGAGCCCATGATTCATAATCCGTCCTATCCAGCATAGGAGGTCGGGTATCGGACCCTGCAGCTTGAATGCCATCAGTTGAAGCCATAGTTGCCATGGTGTAGTCTTAAACGGGATTTTACAACTCGAGACTTAAACCGAGAAATCGATTCTTTCCCGGGATTTTACTAAAGTCAACAAAGAAAACTGAAAGACATAGTATGCGAAATGGACTTAGAATGAGAGCTTAAATAAGTCACAATTTGTGCTGAGAATCAAGTCGAGACAAGTCAAGTAACAATATATCCGATTGTGATAAGTCAAGCCGTAAGAATTAACTCACAACGTCAAATCACACTCAAGTTAATCGAAACGACTTAAGTTACAACGATTCCCAAAACACAAGTAGTCAACAAATCAAAGTAATCTCAAGCTGAGCAAATCGCTAAGACCACCACAAATCAAAAGTTAATCGCTGAAATAGAAGTTAATTGCTACCCAAAGATAATCGCTAGTCCAAAGTTAATCGCTGAAAAGGCAATCGCTACACCAACAAATCGCTGAAAGTTAATCGCTGATGAAGTAATCGCTAAATACAGCCAATCGCTGAATTTAGTTAAACGCTAATCAGGACTTAATCGCTGGTGAGAGATAATCGCTGAACAGATCTAATCGCTAAACACAGCAAATCGCTAGAAAGCTAATCGCTGGTGTTTACTTAATCGCTATTCACAAAAAGACAGAGTGTACTAATCGCTAACCAAAAGAATCCAAACCAGTCGCTATCTAGCGATTTGTCTGGTTGTCCAAAAATAGTAAACCCACTTAATCACTAGATCTAAATGCTACCCAGAAAGACTTAATCGCTGACAAGAAACACTTCACATACGACTTAATCGCTAACTAAAAAACGCCCAAAAATCCTTCACACCACCAAACCAATGAAAGATATGACTATTCCAGCTGAAGAACTATGTAACTATAACACCACTAATCACGAAAGTACATTCATAACACATCATATTACACAAACAAGATCAAACCAAGGTGTTTTTCAAGAAAACTATTCTAACTAACCAAAAACCACAAAAACCAAACTAAATCCGAGAATCCAAGGCCCTAAGATGAAACCATGGCTCTTTATACCAATTGTAGGATACTCATAAACTAAAACTCGTATGGCTATTGTGGTTAAATGGATTGAATAGTGCNACATTCATAACACATCATATTACACAAACAAGATCAAACCAAGGTGTTTTTCAAGAAAACTATTCTAACTAACCAAAAACCACAAAAACCAAACTAAATCCGAGAATCCAAGGCCCTAAGATGAAACCATGGCTCTTTATACCAATTGTAGGATACTCATAAACTAAAACTCGTATGGCTATTGTGGTTAAATGGATTGAATAGTGCAAGAAAGAAGAGAGAAGTTAGAGAGAGAAAGTAGAGAGGTTGGGAGCCTTTTAGAGAGAGAAAGAAAGAAAGATTACATTAACTATGTGAAAAGGTCCAACCCTTCCCATGTGTGGGAAGGGCTATTTATACTTATAAAATGGATGAATGCCTCTACTAGGCTGTGGAGCGAGCTGACAGAGGGTAAAAGACCCGACTCGACACCACGAATACTAACTAATACTAAACTAAGTTCTTACTAATATATTAAATACTACGAGCTACATGATGCTTAACAATACTTGGGGTGACCGAATCTTCAATAAGAAAAACGTATTCCTAACAGGGAGTCTTGAGAGATCGTACCTTTGCCTATGATTTTTCCACGACGATCATTACCAAAAATGATATTACCTCCATTGTATGCTTTGTATGTGGAAAACAACTTGCGATTCCACATCACGTGTCTTGAGCATCCGCTATCCTTTACCCATTCATCGGGCTCCAAATTAATTCCTAGGCATATTTCATTTGATGCTTGAGCGACGAAACATTCTTGTTTAGCCTTTTTGTCTTCATCATCAAATCTTTTACTTCGGGTTGTTCTCCTTTTATCTTTTGCTCTTTGTCGCTTTTTAATAAGTCTTTTGAGTTCTTTAACAACCTTTGCATATTCTTCGTCTTCACTTTCGGAACTAGAATCCTCATCGTCACTTAGTTCTTTCTTGGTCGTCATCTCTATACAATCTTCTTGTTCACTCTTGTCATGACTCATGTTGTTTTCGGCATCATTACCTTCACACAAAAGATTTGAACTAGTAGCACTTGTACTCATTTCAACTAAATATTTGTCTACTATACTTTCTTTTGCTACTATCTTATGTGCAAGTTTTTCTTTGGCTTGACATTCTTCTTGATGAAATTTTGAAAGACTTTTCCACATGTCGTTTGCCGTTTGACAAAAAAATATTCTTTCATACTCAACTCTTGGTAGAGCTTTGTATATAATAAATTTTGCCAAGTTATTTTGTTTTTCAAAAATAGTTTTTATTGATTGAACATCACCAATTGAAATGACATGCCAAAGATCATAATCTAATGATTTCACATAACTTTCGAATCGATTTTTCCATTCAAGAAAACTTACATTTTCAAGAAATGGTGGTTCGAAAATAATTTTCCCTTCTAAATATTTTTCCATTTCCATAGATCGATTTCAAGTTTTAAAATACAATATATTTTAAAAATCTTATTTGACGTGGCTCTTGATACCAATTGTGGAAAACTAGAAGGGGGGGGGGGTTTGAATAGTTTTACGTCCTTTTAATTTATAAAAATTTGGTTTTGAAAACTTCGATTCTAGCTTTATGTGATCTCAACTTACTTACACAATTATAAACAAATATATCTACAAGAGTATATAATAACAAATAAGTAAGTAAGTAAGTAACAAAGGATAGAGATACAAAGATAGCACCGCGAGACAAAGGATTTATAGTGGTTCGGCTACGAATCTCCTCTTCGTCCTCCCCGAGCACCTAACTCGAGAGTTTTCTTCACTATTTCAACAAACTCCTTTATGGCGGAGAAACCTTACACAACTTTTGCTTACACCAATTAACGACACTAAGCTAAATGTCGGGTTCTAATAGTAGCTAGAACCAATATCACACCACTACACAACTTAGCACAACTCCTACACAACTTGTACACACCACAACTACTACACACCTTCACTACTTCACTACTTCTTGCTCTTCACAACTCTACTTCTTCTTCACTACTTCTACTCACAACTAACACACCTAGATCTATCTAATTACAAGCCTTCTACACCTTTACAAGTAATATACACAACTACTAGACAATATACACAAATGTACAATACTTCTTAACTTGATTGTTGAAGGAGTATTTTTCTTTTGCACTTTGATAGATGAGGGATTGAATCACTTGAAACAAAGACTTATAATCTTATGATCAAAGGATTTGGAAGGATGTTTAGAAAGGATTTGGACTGAAAATATTCGTGCAAAAGGTGAGGAAAAATACCAGGTTTGAGCAGGTATTTATAGGCAAAGTTTTCTGACAACAGGAGCGTGCCGGCCCCCTTAAATGGTGGCCAGCCCCCTTAAAATTAAGGGGGCCGCCCCTTATAATTAAGGGGGCCGCCCTCCTGTAACGGCCAGAAAACTTTGTCTTTTCTGGGGAAAGTTTATTTGGTGAAAAACTAACTGATTTTGGTTAAAAATTTGAATTCATATATTTGTTATGTATTAAACATTTTCTTTAATTACCAAAAATGTTTTTCAAAAATATATAATATGTTTATATGATTTAATAAACTTTGTAATAAAAATCCCTTTGATCATAAAATATATTAGACATTTGTTTATTCATACCTTAAGTGATATTGTTGGATAAAATGATATTTGTAACTAAATACTTGTTTACGTAGTAATTTTACGTTTAATGTTTTTACATTTTGTGATCGTCAAAACATAGAGATATCGAAAAATATAAATAACGTTTTTATGCATTATTTATATCAACAGTGTTGAGCATTGGTAGTTCCTTGGAGGCTTGGGGAATTAACCCTAGGAACCAAGCCGATAGCGATGTGACTTGGTGATAGCAATATCACCATACATGTGCGAATTAACCCTATGACCACCTACCAATGCGATACGCTTGAAGGAGCTAGAGGGGGTGTAAGATCTGACCATGCCGCATCTAGCTAGATTTTTCCATGTTAGTTGAGGTACTTAATGACTCTTGCATCTTCGTAGGTTCACGCCGCCCGATGAACCCTCGGCTTTACAATAGTCGGGGATAGGACAAGGTGTAAGATAGATTTAGGTGATTTAACCCTCTGATCCTGAATGAGTATAACCCCCAGACGATATGATAGGATGCACTTATAGAAAACTAATCATAATAATAACAAGAGTAGTAATTAGGTTAGGACTATCTATCCTTTATTGATTTCCTTCCGTTTATTGCTTGCTTTGTTATTTACATTTCTTAGTTAATTAATCTTTCCAATCTTAAAACCTCTTTTACATGTGACACTAAACTTATTTAGACTCCACACACATAGCTCTTGGGACGACCTCAGCTTTACCAACTAGCTATACCTCACACGACCGGGTACACTGCCCGATAGTGCATTAGGTAGACCTTAGGTAACGAGACACTTATAAATATTAAAACCTGGTCGGTAAAACCTGCATCAACCTTTGACTCGAACCATTGCTATGATCCCTTTGTATGATCCATATTTGATCGATCCATTTCTGTTATTATTTGCTTTGATATTTGTTGTATGCTATATTCCATTCCTTATAGCATTCCTATGCCCTTATATGCTGCCCATTATTTGATTAAATTGTAGCCAATCATGGGGAGTCCATGGGCTTGCCACTGATGCACCAGTGGTATTGACACTATCTGTGGAGGTGGGTTTCTGTCCACAACGTTCCCTATTATGCTATAGCACCATGGCCATTATTATTATTGTATGTATGCTTAGCCTAGAGCTTGGTATATGTATATTTGTTTTGCAGGGAGTGTATGGATGCATCCTAGGTACTTTGTTTCGTTTTGAATTTGGTGAATGGGTATGTGTGTGCGATACACTCTATTTCAAATTTGGTACATCGAGCTAGCTACTCTATGTACAATTTGATATATGATTGTTGGGCATTTCTGTTAGTTCTACTTTTATATGATCTTTATTATCTTATCTTCTCCTTTGTAATTGACTTACGTTTGCCTTATTTCAATTGCTTACACTTATGATCCGTTTCATTTTCCTTTGATTCGTTTGACATTCCATATTCGTATTTCCTTTGATTATATTCTGTTGGTCCTACTATATGTTCCATATTCCTGGACCTTTGTCTCAGCAGGTTTGCTTGGATTCATTTCGCATTCAATTGCGTTTTCCTTTGTTTATTAGTTTTCATTTGTTTATATCTGTTTACTGGGCTTTTTAAGGTTAGCCGCATTTCTTTTCCTGCAGCAGGTTTAAGAAGGAAGCTGGGTTGGGTGAAGAGTGCTTAGGAGCTCTTAGTGGACTACACTATTGATAGCTTCCCATGGATTAGAGATTAGACTTGGAGATTCCCTTTTGGTTCTTAGTTTGTAATTAGTTTGGAAGTTGTAATGTTTAGAATTAGTCCTTTATCTTTTCTTTAGAACTGTTTTGTGAACCTTGTATTACTAATGTATTCCGCTTGCTTATGTTCTGATTTGACCCCATAATGTTACGCTTTAGCCCTTTTCGGGTTGGGGTGTTACAATTATGGTATCAGAGACAGGTTTGATCGGCGGATTCAAAACCCGTAGAGCTTAGGCTATGACCTGTGAGTATTAGGCTTTTAAGTTTTGCACCATAGGATTTATGAAACAACCTTTGAAAAGTTGCTTTAGGATTTCCACTCTGAAACTGACTGGTGAGGTTTGGGTAGACTATGGGGCATTTGTTTAAGTATCATTGCTCTGCATCACTCTGATTCGTGCTTTTCTTGTAGTTAAGTCCTTTTTAGATTTCTCCTCTCGGAGATTTGAACCTTATGATCCTGCACAACATGAGATTAGTGACTAAGTAAGTTTAGAAGGTGTTGAGAATTCTGTAGTAATGTTTGACATTACATAAACTTCATTCCTGTTTGATTTCAACCTCTGATTCATTTGTTAACCATTTAGATGCATCTTCAAGCATTCTGGGAATTCGTATGACCATGATGTGTTTGACACATTATGTGATTTCTCTTACTTTTGGTGAGCTTATCTAAGTCTCCCTACACTATTAGATTTTGCCCTATTCATTTTAATTCCTATGAGAAATCTTGTGGTAATTAATCACGAGTATAGGAATGTCTCCCTCACTTTTGAATGATAAGGTTTGCTATACTGATCTGTCCTTCCTTGGAATGTTAAATTTGATACTATTCCGGTATGGATTGGTTGACTGAGCATCAAGATGCTAACTACTGTCATACTACGTCTCTCCTTTGACATTTTAAACCACTCTGATTTACTTCTATCATGATTTCTGATTGTTAAATTTTTGTTATCCTTGATAACCTAGAAACTCGTACGTTATTTTCGTGGTTGTAAAATTTTCCTAGCATCTATTCTTGTTCCCGTGGGATGCATCTCACATTGAGAGTCATTTTGCGATCTGAGATTTTCTGATATAATCCCTGAATGAACCACCAAGATTTACACCAGATTGTGAATTTGCTTTGACCTAGCACTGAGAGATTGTTTAGTCACGACTCGAAGTTGAATATGATGTCCATAAAGGCATGTTTATATGATGCAAGTATTATGACGCCTGGCCAACGTGATAATAATTACATCATATAACTTGAACTTATGGGGATCATAGGATGTTTTTGAGAAGTACCTGAGAACAGTAAAGTTTGATGAGACAGAACCCTATCCGTATAGAATGATGTTTTGCCTGTTTTTTTTTAAACTCCCTATTGATCAACGTCAGTTGAATTGAGAGAACTGGAGGAGCAGCAACCAAAAACTATGAAGTGGTTTGTTTGTCTTAGTGTATCTCTTTGGGGTATTTTAGTTCTATCCGCGATGAAGAAGGATGGTAATAGGAGATTATGCATTGACTCCCGGAAGCTGAACCATATCATTGTTAGAAATCATCATCCCCTACCTCGAATCGAAGATTTATTTGATTAGCCTTAGTACACGGAGTTCCCTTTAGATGGAGTTATGGCTTGAAGTTATTTCTAGAAATTGCCTTTCGTATTCGTAACAACCCTTATGGCTGTTAGTAATGCTAATAGTATTAACTGATGCTTTTACTATTCCATGGACTTGATGAATCGTGTCTTTCGTGAGTGCTTAGACAAGGTTGTCATAGTATGACATATTAGTACATTCAAAGACGAAGAAGAAGCATGAGAATCATTTTTGTATTAGGTTGGAAATGTGAGGATCATTTGTATATTTTGGGAGCATGATATTGGTTGGAAGATGTTCATGACTTGCGTTACCGTCGAGAAATTTTATGAGTCAGGAAGAGAAACTTAGCTTGGAAGAGAACGGATTTTTGAAAAAGCTGAAATAGAAATTAGCTTCCATACCTTCAAGTGAGTATCACTTTTGAGACGTTTCGAGAAGAGACCTGGTCATGCCCTTATGCAGCACGGAGAAGTTATTGCTTATACATCAAGACAACTAGAACTGTTTGAAGGGAATTGTTCAATGAGTAACTTGGACTTGGTGGCTGATGTGTGTCGAAAGCTTTAAATTTATAATACTAGATTTTACCAAACGAATGACTATCAACACAACACGGGCAGTGTACCCTTTCGTATATAATATAGCCTAAGGTAAGTCCAGGTCGTTCCACGGGATTTGTAGCAATTAACAGAGAGTTTATCAAGGACAAAGCCAAATGATTGTCACATATCAAATAGCCTAAACGTGTGTATAGCAAAGCAAAGCATGATCACATAACATGATAGATAAAGATAAAGCAAGACTTTATATAAACAAAATCATGCAAGTTACAATTATTGGTGTATTAATCGTAACAAACATATCTACCAATAATGATATAGAATCCTTTCGACCTATAGACTACATCATCACGAGCGCATTAAGAATGATTTATATCGAATATGCAGACACATGAATTCCTCCTAACTCGGCATTTCTACATAAGGAAAGGTCTTAAACATCATTCCACTTGATTTGATTATAAATTTATCACACAATTTCTACAAGCATGATATTGGACCATTATAGACAGATGTTCCAAAATATAATCATAACAACTAACCCTTTCGATCTATGATAGTTGCAATAATCAATCAAAGGATAAACAAGCTCCAAGCAAAAGTAATATCGAATTCATAAGCATTTATACTCACAAGTTATACTAATATCGTCCAAGTAAGCGAGAATCAATCACATCATAACCAACCACTAACCAACATCACAAACATATAAAACTCAGAAACATTATCATTATTATTAGTAAAGAAATTTACCAAATTTGTTCATGCGAGTAATACAACTACAAGGAGTGTTTGGATCATTGGATCCTAAGACCCTCACCTAGTTCTCTTCTCCCTCTAAGTTGTATATGTGATGGCTAGATGTTCTAACACGAGTTCCTGTGGCCAAATGGGGTATATATAGGCTTAGGAACACCTTGGGGACCAAGTAGGAAGGTATATGATCGGTTTAGGAGGCTTATTTAATGCATAATAGCTGAGCAGAGTCAAAGTATAGCGCACATACTTTCCAAAACCGCCATACTTATGGTCTTCAATTGAATTTTCCCGCTGGTGAAAAGTGCATCGTACTTAAGTGCAAGTACGGCGTACTTGTTATTATTTCCAGCTCTTAGCACAAACATGAAAGTTGTAGATAATTATCTTAGCTTTTCATGGCCGCTTGAATCAACTAAATCAGAGTTTGTATGCTCAACTTATGGCTAAAACAGTGGACAGGTGTCGGGAACCTTTAACTTGAGTTTATTTCTTCACTTAAGCTTCATTTCTTCACGTATTCTTCCATTTCTTCCACGACACCCTACAATATCAAGTATATTCTATTAAGTATCAAAAGCTCGTATAATTCACCAATATATAAGAATAAAATCATAGACAACGCATATGGAAATAAGTATAATTAGAGCGTTTTCAAATGCCCCCACACT
>LBNU01022132.1:61157-72911 GCA_014162995.1 Artemisia annua | reverse complement strand
CATTTCTAATCCTAACCCGTCACTAACCTATATCCAACAACACCATTTCGCATAACCACTTCGGCTAATCTATTCACCTCCAAAACCAAATATAATTAACCCAACATATACCAACAACAATATACTAACAACCAAATACCACCCACCACCACCACCATGTCTCGGTGGTGGTGGCTTATGGCTGCCGACCCACGAAGCAAACCCAACGGGCCTCAAAACATAAACAAAACAACCAAACCACTTCTACTCGCTACCAAACTCAATTAAATTCAAAACCTCACCGAGTCAACCGAGTTGACTCGGTGAGTCGACCCAACTCGCGACTCAATCGGACCACAAGGACAAAATCCACACGAGTTTCATTAAATCTTTATTAAAAACACTTTTATTTAACAAAAACATAAACGAAAATCGGATTAAATAAAAATCCGAAATTAGGGTTTCATGTTTTTAGGGTTTTTATTAAAGAAAACGTGAGAATAAGGGTGGATGATGACTCGGTTACCACTAAACTCGCCGGAAAAGTTCGAATTTCGAAACCTTCTTTGTTAGATCTAGGGCGCGTACGGTGGTTTTAGGACAAATGGTTTGCGGGGATGAGTCGGGGGTGTCCCGATCTACAAATCTATATAGGTGGTGTAGTGTGAGGTGGCCGGAATAAATTCCGGTGGCCGGAAAATGAGGCGGTGCCGGTGGGGTGTGAGTCGCCGGCGTTAGAGAGAGAAAGAAGAGAGAGAGGGAGAAATTTAGTGTGTGTTTTNTTTCCTAGGTTGTGCTGAGTAAATCAAGGAATAAATCCTCGTTCCTAATATATCTCACGCTCCTCAAATCCAATTTAACATGCTTTAAAGTTTTAAAACGTTTCAGGCTCTAAAAATAGAAGTTTGGCTAGGATTAGGTTTTAGGGAAAATACCAGGTGTTACATATATTTTCAGTAGTAGACAATTAATTTGTAACAAAAAAAAACATGAATTATTATTTTGAGACGGATGGAGTAGTAAGAAAGACTAGCTTAGACATTTCTATGTATTGCTTACTTTGTCTCTACGCGTATTTTGGACTTTTCTCAACCCACAACTTGCTTTAGAGCTCTAGGTGTAATAACATCATCAACACTAAAAACTAATGTCACATCAGCGCCTCATCACCATCTCCACTTTTAACATCAACACCAAAAAATACCTCATCACTCATCACACCATTAACACCACCGTTTTTGGAGCCTACCATATTTATTTTCTTTCCATTTTTTCAAAAACTAATTTTCACTCATTAAATAAAGATACAAATTACAATATAGAAATAAAAAAATAATACGAAAATTTAAAAAAAAACGAAAAAAAAAATTAAAAAATACATCAAATTATCATTAAATAATTTTTTTGTTGCTGATGTCCTTTCCAAATATGCTCCTTAATATCTCTTTGAAGACTTGTGTATATTCCTCTATTGCGTAATTCTTTGTTTTTTCGTCGACGTATTTCGCACCTCTCAATCCAAGTGCGTTGTTTATTTGGTTCTTGACTAATACACAATTCGTTGAAGTCATTTATTGCAACTTTTGATCTTTCAAAATCATGTTATGAAATATGACGCAAGTATACACGATTCTTCGTATTTTGTTGACTTGGTATTGACGTGTCGGTTGTTATATAATACCCCAACGTCCTTGGAGGACACCAAAAGCTCGTTTGACATCCTTTCTTGCATTTTCTTGTCGCTTTTAACGTGCCCACGTTTCTCGTCTCGTGCCACCGTAAATGATTTGACAAAAGTTGCCCACTGTGGGTAAATCCCATCAACTAGGTAATACCCTCTGGCATACGTAGTTCTGTTTACTTGAAACGGAGCTTTAGGGGCGACGTCATCAATTAGGTCATCGAATAACGAAGAATTATCTAAAACGATAATATTGTTATTCGCATCTATTACTCCAAAAAAATGTGTGCCAAATCCACAAATCTTACGATGCAATAGCTTCAAGCATTATAGTTGGGTATTTTTTTTATCACTTTTTCCATATAGCTCGTGCCATGATTTCGGACAGTTTTTGTATTACCAATGCATAACAATCAATACTTCTAAGCATTCTCGGAAACCCATGAACCCTCTCATGTGCTGCATATATATTTTGAATGTCGATAAAGTCGGATCTTCTTAAAAACTCAAGCATATACATATCAATAATAAACTTAGATTATCTAAACAATCGTGTACACAATATTCACCTCATTTGTAATATTCATCATATGCATTAGGTGGTGTGTTGTATTCAAATTGGTGTATGGCGAAAGTGCATTTCATAATAACACTAAAACTCATTAGACCCATACAATCAGGTCGGACTTCAAAAAATTTAAAATGGTCAGAAAAAGGATCGGAAGTATATGTTTCAATACCTTTAACTATTTTTAAAAATAGTTTCCTACTCATACGATCTCAACGTCTGAAATAGTACACCATATTTTGGATCATCACCAAAATAGTTGTCCATTTAACATTCTTCAGCAACATTGCGTTCACGGTAAACCTAATTATGGGTATTGCGTACGACAGAAGTTTGAGCTTGTTGTTGTTGCAAAGTTTGCATATACCAATGCGCTTACGTCATGAAGAAAATGTCGGTTACATCATCGACATCGGAAAAGTTAATATGTTCATAATTCGGATTCGCATCTATAGTTTATAAGAATGTGATTTTTTAATAGAGAGTTCTGTGAAATTTGATTAAAAGGGGTATAATATATATAGAGTGGGACTTAAAAATAGCGCACAACAATTATGACAACAACAATTACGACCACAACTTATATATAGCATATAAAATTAGTACATATGACTACATACCAGACTTTAAAGACACTAAAATATATCATAAAGCTGAAACAAACAGAAACACAGATCCATAAACCCACTAATAGCATGCAAACTAAAATATAAAATCTGAAAGCCAATCAATAAAAAACAAAGCACAACTTGTAGCAAACCATATGTTAGCTAAACAGATGGCACACAGATTCTTAAATGAATTTCTAAACCACCAATGTATGACATCTAAAGGAGAAATAAAAATACCTAAAACGATGCTTAGTTTCCTTTTTTTAACTAACATCACTTGTGAAATAAGCAATTATGACCATTACTGATATTAGGAATCACTTATTTTACAATGTTTCTCAATCATCAGCTATATATTAATGACCCACATTTTTACCTACATTGCTTGATACACAATATACAATCATATTAACTCTGGTAACATCCATTGGATCTTTTGATATACGTCGTAATCATTACATGCCAATTTAGATCTGCATCTTATCTTTAGACAGAAGTTATGAGGGCAACTTATTGACAGCGTACAAAATCATCACTTATCAGTAAATATGGGCTTTAAAGGCTAGCACAAAGCACTTACGGCCACATATTATACAAAATGTATAAATTTAGCATGGACGACGATATATCAGATTCCAAAATATTTCATAAAAGTTAAATAAACACAAATACATAACCCAAAGCTTATTCATGTTTATTCATTAAAGACCTTTTATGTGCCATTATCAACAATGTATCTATAGCATAATCGTTTGATCATCTTCCATCATCAAATAACTCAAGACAAATATCTTTTTTATCAATCATCATGTACATATTAGTTAACCGTCTTTTTATACACAATGCAACAAAATGCAACATGCAATCGTATACAGCTTTAGGCCATCCACATGATGCTTTCATATACATCTTAATCATTACATGAAAATTTAGATATACATTTCACTTTTAGACAGAATTGAAATCACGATCGCAACTTATTGACAACTAAAAAATAAACACTTATTAGCATATAGGACCACACCTCATACAAACCGTATAAAATTAGCACGCATGACGACATATAATAAACAAAATTTTAAAAACCAAATATCATCGATGGCAAATAAAACACAACTTATAGCACACAATATAAAATCAGAGTTTATGAACACATATCAGACTTATCACAAAGCCTAAACTAACAACAAACACATATTGGCCAATCCAATAATAGCATAAAAAGGAAAAAAAAAAAAAAAAAAAAACGTAGACACCATATGTTAAGCAATCAGATGACAGTTAGACTCGTATCTCGATCTATGAATCACCCAAACCCCTAAACAATCACCACTCCTACAATCACATGAATTTGTACATGAATGTTGTTAGTGTTTTGGTTGTTTATAAATTGTGATGAATGTTAGAATTAGAATGATGGTTGTAAAAGTTAATGGTGGTCGGAATTATTGGTAGGTTGTTGGAGAAAATGGGGTTGAAGATGAAGGTATTCTCGTCATGTATTTTAAACATGCATTTGACAGTCAAACTAACAGAAATGATGGCCAAAGGACCAAACCCGTAATGCGTCAAAACCACAGGAGAGGATCTGTAAAAAAATTCAGGGACTAAATTTGTGATACCCGACAAACCACATGGACCATTTAAGTAATTAACTCTTCATTTTATTAAGTTTTTGTTTGGGCTAAATGTTTATCCTACATTTGGTTTTTGGGCTACTAATTTCTTTAGGTCCCACTTAGTTTGAAAAGTATGCAAAGTTGTAAAAGCATTTTCACATCTTTGTATACAATAGAAAGTTAAAATAACCGAAAGGTTCATCCTGTAACGCCTCTTTAGATCCCTATTAGATCAATAAACCTTTATAGTATTCTAGTGTTACTGGCACACAAATGCTTCCTTAGAGCATCTACAATGCATAAAGTCTTTAAGACTTGATGCATTTAATGCATTTAATGCAAAATGCATTTAATGACTAAAGCTTTGAGCAAAGACTTGAGGTTCACCAAGTCTTTAAAGAAAAGCTTTTCAAAAAGCTTTTGAAGCAATGAAAAAACCTCTTAAAATGACTTTTTGAAATAGTAAAAAGCTTTTAAAAGCTTTACCCATTGTGGATGCTCTTAGCCCCACTGCACTTCCTTTTCATATTCTTTAATGTTAAGTACTCATTGTTAGCACTTACTTCTATATGATTCTGCGAATGATTTTGGTAACTGGCCCATGCCTTTAATTTGCACATATATTGCCCAGCTTACTCCCACATTCATATAAATAACCACTTTATTGCCCCAACAGTTTCGCGTTAGGGTTTATTTATGTCATAATACGACCTTTCACTAGTATGACAGGATTTTTATAGAACTTTATTAGTACTCCCTCCGTCCCAAAATTATTGTCCAGTTTGAATTTTCAAAGTCAAAATAGTTCAACTTTGACCATAAATATATTTTTTTTTATTATATAATACTTGATGAAAAAAATATACCATTGGAAAGTACGTTTAAAACTCAATCCATTTATATATTTTGCGTCAAATATTATATAACACCCACAAAAATATTTAAGGTCAAAGTCGAAGAAGAAAGACTAAAAAAGTCAATACTGGACAATAAATTTGGGACGGAGGGAGTATTTATTATGCTCTTTAGGGATCAGTGACACTTGAAGAGTTATGTTTTCTTTTTCACCAAATTTTGCATTGTTGATGTCATTGTGATAGGTTAATAGTAGAGGTGGCAAGATGGGAAAGTAGACACTTTAAATAATGCGTCAAATAGAGTGGCTTCAATGGGTCATGTTATAGTATGGATTGAAATGGGCAGGTCTCGTTGGATTGACTCGCTAACACTATTTTTCCCTTTTCTTTTTAGAATATATTGAATAATTTAATGGACGCGTTAATCATGGTTACAAAAGTTAAACTTATACAATAGTAATCTAAATCTTCGAAGGAAACAGTTTAGTAGGCTGAGCGTTAGTATTGACTTTTGGTGACTTTCAACCGATTTGACCAGTTCCGTTTTTAGCTTTAATATTTTTTATCCAACCCATTTGATCATTTTCAGATAAAACAAAATCTTACTCGACCCATACTGGTTAAATAAGTCGAAATTTAAAAATCCAGTTCATTGCAGTGATAATGTTTGTTGACGCAACTTTAGCTAAGTAGCGTATAGAGAGAATGGTTCTGAGTACCTCATTTGAGCTTAGGGACTATCTTCAAAGAGCGTCCAGGGAATTAAGAATGGCAAATTGTTAATGTTATTATTATCATGAGACAAAGGTAATGAGTACCTCATTAGTTAATCTAAAGGCATCTGCTGAGTACCTCATTAATCAAAAGAATGGGAAAGGCTGAAAGTGTCTTTATCTGCTTTTTCTTTGCTTGATTCCCACTACCTGCAGCGTACATATTAGGAAAATACTAGATTGCATCTTTCAAGCTTAAATTCTTTGTGCAATTTGCATTCTAACAACTTTTACAAAATTATTAGTACCATACAACTCAACAATGCATTCGGGACTTCGGGTCCACAATGTATATCATTCTATTAAAACATTCTATCCCTCTTATATGTAAACTACTGAAGTTCTTTTCCTTCCCCCCTCCCCCCTCTCCTACTAACACTGCTTAATGTCGGCAATTGGGCCAGATACCGAGTGCAAGAGAACCACCATCTTTTGTGAACTTAATGCCTTCAAAAGGGTAGATTGCAATGGGACAAAGTTTGCAGGAACTTGCAGATTTTTACCACAAAAGCTAGAGCTGTCACCCGTAAAATACTTTAAACATCTAGGTGATAAGATGATAGCATTTGCTCGGTTTATTTCTGCTAGAAAAAGAACTACTACTATGGTTACTTCGTCTGCAACACCAAGACAACCCAAGGCAACTCCAATTGATTCTCAAAGAGCAGAAGCTATTGATGACTGCATCGATTTCTTCAACTCTGCTTCTTCCTTAACTAGGTCGAACTCAGTTTCTGGTTAATCTCTTGTTTCCTTATGATCTTAAGATTCAGTTTTATGTCCGGTCAGTGTAATCCATGTGGATGATGTGTGTTATTTTGACATCCAATACATGGCCAGATCTTGTGATTATCGGTGTCTGTTTAGTGTAATACTATAATGTAAAGATGTTAAAGAGGATCACATGTTTTGGTTTTTTAAGGTACAATGATATGAATGTCATGGTTGTTTCATGTGTTTCGTACCAAGTTGCTTGTGACATGCTTGGCCTACTGGTAATGCTATGTTTGTTGTTCAGACAATGTATAACTAGAATCTTGGATATTTTCACTGGTCAAATTCAAAGTGATGTGCTACTTCCACTGTAAGAATTATATATCATTACCCGTTTTCAAAAAAAATAAAATAAATTGCATGTCCTTAATGCTATCTTGTTCCTATTTCTTAATGCTTATGTATATGTATACTAGCCTCAAGGCTCGCTCGATGGGCGACTAGCTTTAAAAATTGTTGAAAATACAAAAAAAGTAGTAAAATGCTTAATAGAAATAACGTTAAATGATAAAATAATAAAAACCAAAAAGTTAAGGTAAAATGTCATTTGCGAAACATCTGCAAGGAAGCTAAATAACCTTGATTGTTTAACCAAAAAGTAGCTAAGAAATAAGAACAAACTTATAGTCGATGATGTCCTTCTTTATAGACACCGTTTGTTGTAGAATTGCAATAGTTGCCATCTTTATCGCAACATAATACTTTTAGACCCTTCTTTCTTGCTCTTTACCTTTGATATGGCTACTATATAAATAACTATCTCAATCCCAAAATCAACCTTCCTAACCATCAAATTATAACACATGTCGTAATTCTATCCCAATGCTGTGACATATTTAGCACGGGGTCTTCACAACGACTAATTATCTGTATCGGGTAAATACTGCTTAAGATGTTAGGTAAAAACATTATGAACAAGGCCACCAACAAATATTTGCATTGAAAACTTCAAACATTCAGCCATTGTTTTATGGTAGTTAATTTAAGAAGTATCTTTAGTAAAGTCATCATGGAAGTTGAAAGACTACCAATTGAAACAAAATCATCTGAAACTATAGCTCGCTCAAGAAGACCGCAATAAGTGAAAAGCAACATTGATGGACAAACCAATAAAAATAAAGAGTTATTCAATTTACCATCCATCAAAGTTATACAACATGAAGTGGGTAGGTGTATCCATCTCCTGAATAGAGATACAAAAAATAGTTTTAGTTTTCATAAATATTCGGTGTAATGCCTAGTTTTTAAAAGTTTTCAAATTCAGAAACATAAAATGTTAGGTTTATTTCAAAGCTCTCTAAACAGTACTGTAAATAGGATACTATATGAAATTTAAGTATTGTAAATAGGAAATACTATGAAAACAACTTTAGAAGTTCACAATATAAGGTACCTGATAAAAGACCCCTTTATTATGAAATTAAAGTCTAACAGTTGAATTATGATTTTGGAAATTAGGGTTCTTGTGATTCTAAAGAAATTAATGTATTTAGAAAATAGCAATGAATTATGAATAATCAGAATAAAAAATTTACTTTCAATCGATTCTTTCCATCTATTTTAATAAAACTTCAATCAAGATACAAGTCCAGGAATTGTTTTGCCGCATGGGAGTTATAAAGATCCGTAATTGTTTTTGATACTTTGGGGGAAGGTTTATTGAGAAGTTTCTTTCAATGAGGACGGCTAGATTGAAAATAATTCCATGTGCCTTATTTATTTATTTATTTATTTATTTATTTACTAGCAGGGTACCCGCGCGTTGCGGCGGCGGGTACCCTGAAGCTAAAATTTCCGGTGATCAATTATTTTTCAATAATAAGTTTTTCGTGACATTAATTTTACGGATAGCGAGATATTTAATTTGAAATAACTTAAACAAATGTTAGATTATACCATATAAAAATAGCAAGTTACACCAGTGATGCGAAAACAATATAAAAGCAAATAAATCCAGTAACACATTCCAAACAAATCCAAAATTATACCAAGTATTTCACTAACTATTACACTTAAAACTCTTGACACTTAAAACAAATACAGTAACACATTCCAAACAAATTATACCCGCACTACACAATTCACACACAAGCCAAGACGTGTTTAAATAAGGGATTAGGAAGTCCAATAGAAGCCTATTTCATCAATTGTTAAATGTAAGCCCAAAACTAACCTAAATATTAGAGTTGCTATTTAAACTAATTACCCTAACTATACCACTCAAACCCTTATTTATCTCCCCAGAAAAAAAAACGCAACCACATTGTATAACTCTCACAAAAAAAAAAAAGAACGGTCAACCAGATTTTAACAAACCAATCACAAACACTAACTTAACTCAAGATTTTAAATACCCTCCGCTTCTTTCTGTATATCAAACCAAACGAACCACACAACCCTTTTTTCTTATATTCAAACTCACGAAAATACAACTTTTTCAGTTGAAAGACTGCTTTAAGATCGTTTGTGCGGTCTAGGGTAGGTATTTCTTTGTTGTTTTTCTTTGACCGGACTAAAGAAAGAATTAAACAATTTGTTTTTGTTCTTTTCTTTGAAAGAGAAGTTTTGCTTCGAAAGGACCTATGAAGAGTTTCTTTTATTTATTGTTTTTCGGAACAAATTTGTGATGGATAAACAAGAAAAAGAGAGTTACGGGTTTATAGTGGCGGATTTTGTTGGTACCTGTTGACGATGGTTTATAGTGAGGGTGGTTTAGAGTAGAGAAAAGAGAGTTAGGGGTTTTAAATTCTTTTGTGTGTGTGGGGATGTAACGAGGAGGTTTATATATATGATGTTTTTTAATTTTGTTTTAAATGTGCTGGAGGATGTTACTATAAGTTTTGAATTAGTGTGCTGTTACAATGTTACAATGTTTTGAATCAGTGCTGTTACAATGTTTCGTGTTTAATTTCCAAAAAGATAGCTGAATTTTTAAGCCAAATGTGTATGTATTGAATTAATTGCAAAATTAATACAAATATTTCCATTATAAGTAAAATGTTGAATCTGAATTTTTAATCCTTCTATTAATTGCATGTCTAAAATGCATTATAAAGTAGTATAGATTTATTTAATTTGGGTAGATCATCTTTGGCAAAACCAGTCAAAACCGGTTTTGACCAAAATCGGATGTTTGGGACCGATTTTGCATACATCCGTTAAAAACCGGTTCAGTCGGGTTTTCCAAACCAGTTTTTTCCCGTTTTGAAGAGTTGGGCCAATGTTCGATTTATAGTCGTTGGAAAACGGCATTCTTGCCCGTTTTTGACCGTTTGAAGCTATTTTTTTTGCCCCATTTTGCACTCCCTAACTCTAGCATAAATAGGTATGTTGTGTTTGGTTTAGTCCCAACAATCAAACACTATCGATTTGCTCTTGAAACAACCAAATTGCTAACTATTTCACTAACATGCTCACTAATGGCAACTCAAGCTTCTTCCACTTCCGCCAGTGTTGATTCTTCAAATGCACCAATGATTGTTGAAGTTATACCCACAACCCGAAAACCCAAACTTTGGTGTCATTACAACAAGGTGAAGTTGTCGGACAATTCAATTAAGGCTCATTGTAAACATTGTGGTCATTTTTTGTCTCCCAATTCCAACACGGCGTTGTAAAATCATGTCAAACTATATTGTGAAAGTCTCAAATTTGTTCTGGCATCGGATCAAGCATCTGCGGGACGAGAGGGGGGTATTTTCGTATAAGAGGCGGACCGGGTTCGAGAACAATTTGCGGGGTTTGTGATTCAAGAAGGATTGCCGTTCAACCACTTCGACAACAAACGGTTAACCAAGGTTTTTCAAAATTGTCTTCGACCTCGATACAATCAAGTAAGTCGTGCTACTCTTAAACGTGATTATATGAAACAATGGAAAAAAGATAAAATTGAACTAGTAAAATTATTTGAACAATTAAATACAAGTGTATGCTTAACAACCGATGTTTGGTCAGCTCCTCGTCATTTGCCCGGTTCGTACATTTGTGTTACCGTGCATTGGGTTGATCTCGTAACTTGGCAAATGATGAAGCGTACGATTGCTTTTGAAAACTTTGGGTATCATCACACAGGTCTAAATTTATTTCGTATGTTACGAGTCGTAATAAATTATTTTAACTTACAAGAAAAGGTTTTTTCAATATCATTTGATAACGCTTCTAATAATACAAATGCCGTCCAACATCTAATACTAAGATACCAACCACCCTCGCAACACATTTTTTTATCATAGTCAATGTGTTGCACACATCATAAAATTGGTTGTGCAAGACGGACTAAACTCACCCAGAATAAGTAATGTAAAAGAAGATTTTAGAAAAATGTTACAAGATATATTTCAATCGGGCAAAGCTAATTATATGAAATTGTGTGAACAAAACGGAATCCATTTTTTTAGACCCTAACTGGGATGTTCCTACAAGATGGAATTCGACTTATAAAATGTTTGTTTGTGGTTTACGCCAAAAAAATACTTTACAAACTTATCATAATGAACTTTACACTGGTACAAAAAGTTGTATTGGTCAAGCCAAAAATGTGTGACGATATGCATATAGTCACACACGTTTTTTTCGTTGTGTGTCACCAAAGGTCCCGCCACCGTAGGTGGCATGTGGTCACATTGTTGAGTTCGTGGCCTTTTCCATCGAAAAAGAGTGACCAAAACCCCGAATATGTGTGACAAATTAGGCACAAGTTTTGTTGGTTTAGTCATTATCAGTGACTGTAAACACTTTATAGTCACACGAATGTTTTTTGAGAGTAACTATTGTTCGTCCTTTGGCCACATAAATATATAATATATGTGACATTTGAGATGATTTATTCAAGTAAATGTGTATTATGTGTGACTATTTCCCGTCCTGTGGCCACATGAATATAATAAATGTGA
>LBNU01022132.1:1220-40645 GCA_014162995.1 Artemisia annua | reverse complement strand
TGTAGACGTATAGTCCGGACTGGGCCAGACAATGGGCCAGGCCCGACGACAGTGGCCCACTCTACACCTAAAACCCTAATCCATGCCTTATAAATACATGGCTAGAATCTCCTTATTGACTACAATACAACAGGTTACCCTAAACCTAACTATTATATGCTATATCGCATCGACACTAACTTGACCGTCGGAGGTGGATCCCGGGGCTACGGCCTCGGGTCCACTCCTAACGGGTTTTCGTTGTTGACAGGTCTAATAGGGCTCGAGAAGACGACTAACGGCCCAAGGAGAGTCGTTGAATCAGTCCGCGCCAGATTATGCATCAACACATAACAACTCACAACCAACCTATTGTGCTAATACTTTTGCATTTTTTTTTAAAAGTATAGTCCTTAATTACAACTATGTTTAACAAAATCATATTACCCGAAAGAAATATTATAATTCATCTTTCGCCAACATATATGTTTTAAAAGCATTATATTTATGTATTGAAAACTTGTCATTTTGGTAAAGGGGAATACCATATATATCCTTTCAAAGACTTTAAATTGTCATATTTATCCAAATTATTATTTTATATATATTTAATATCAAAAGAGTTTATAATTATAAATTAAATATAAAATGACTATTACACAGTTATTTTTATCTTTTCCTTTAATTACAGATACTTCCTTTAACCATTCTTAAGAAAAGAAATAACAACAGTTTATAGATCAAATGATATTTATAGATCAAATGCCAGCTGATTCAAGCATTATATAGTAACCAATGGAATATCAACACACTGATTCAAGCATTAAAATGCTTATAGATCAAATGATATAACAAATATTAAACGAGGACACCTATGCAATCCATTAATTAATCGATTCAAACATTAATCTTTTATAGAGATCAGGTAGTAAATTATCGTTGGTTATGATGGGGTTTTTGCTAGTTCGATTACAGAATGGAAGATACTCGATTAAGTAAAAGCAAGAATAAGAATTAATGATTTTTTTTTTCATTTATTACAATTAAATTTTAATAAGTTGTACTTTTCAAAAGTCATTCTACAAATTTGCTCCGATGTATAAAAGTCTTTCAAAAGCTTTCCAAACCTCATCAACAAGTCTTTATTTAATGACAATGACTTGTATTATTTGTTATCAAACGCTTGATCTCTACCAAGCTATTTTGCTAAAGGTCATTTGCAAAGCTTTTGCCACAATGAGTCAAGTTATTCAAATAACTTATTCAAATAATGAAAAGTCTTTTAAAACCTACCATTGCAGTTGCTCTAATACACAAAAACATCATATAGAAAAGTTAATACAATCAAAACAATCATGATTTATCTGATCAAATTTAGGATTTAAAGCTGTAGAGAAACCTGTGTGTTGAGAGGAACTGCTGAGTTAATGCATCTGTGATAAGGATAAATGATAAATTTTTAAGTTTGTGAGAAGAACAAGGGTATAGTCGTCATTTTACATATCAATTATAATTACCATTTTTTTTTGCTATAGGCTATGTTTGACAAAAGTAGCTGTGAGCAGTAGCAGTGAGCTGTGAGCAGTAGCCAAAAAAGCTCACAGCTTCATAAAGAAGCATTGGGAAAATGAGCTTTCCTAAAAAATAGCAAAGCCCACAGCTCTCATGCCAAACGAACACTAAAAATAAAAAAGCTCGTTATTCACCGCTCATTACCCAAAAAAGCTCCAAAATACTTTGTGCCAAACATAGCCTTAGGCTATGTAAAATAATCATTTGGATATATACAACAATTTTATGTCTTTGCGAGGATATAAATGTAATTTTGAGTTTTGGTTGGATATATATGCAATTCTGAGTATTTGGAGAAATATATATGCAATTTTCTCTTTTGGTAAATATGAAATTATAAGGCTTGTTTTAGGTATATATGGAAATTTTCCTATTTTTTAAAGCAAAACTTACATATGAAAACTTAGCATAAAGTTTTGTTGTCTATAATATCACAGCCATGACGATTGTGATACCTAACAAATACTATTCATTTGAATAAGTCATTGTGCCTCAGTCAATATATAGCAGGAGTCCGCTCCAAATTAAAGTTGTTGACTGTGACTCCTTATAGGATGCAAGAAAATATTTACACTAGTTGATCTAGCATGCTGGCATCGTTATACATATATTAAAAAGAAAATGTACAAACATATCTATATTTAGTTAAATAATATCAATAGCATGCTCATACCGTTATTTTTTATTCATATTACAAACAATGCATGGTCTTTATTTGGTTTTTTCTTTCATAACTTTTTGATCGCCTTAGTCTTGATAAAGGTTTTCATGTAATCTCAATTTTCATGCAATGTGTTTTTTCTTCAATTGTATTTTAAATAAAGTAATCTATTTTTTCTTCCTTAGTTATGTTTGAATTTTAGACCTACAATTGGAAAACTGAAGGAAAAATCAAACTTAAAACTTAAACCGGCCTCATTCACATTTCGTGATTAAAATCAACAAATGTGAGCGCATTTCATTTTCACTTTGAACTCACGAGCCTTAATTGTATGTTATGAGATTAAGTTACGTTTATATAATTGTAGGGTGTCCTTATTTGTATAGAGATAATAACGACATTCAATCCCACAGGAGCGGTGTCATATTTTTATCCAAAGATGGAGAGAACGCGTTCATATAATTTGAATTCCAGTTCGATTACATTCTTATTTTCTATAAATATCAACAAAGTAAAAGCGTATTCTCGTCAGATGTTTGTTAGTCATGGTGCTGCGAGCCTGCGACTTTAGAAATACATGTGCGGCGTTATATGCGTGCCCTGTTGAGGATATAAAATTTATAAGTCAAGTTTAAACCACAGACCAAAATTCTTTATATTCTTCACCAAATTATTTGGTCCACACACCTAAATTTCTAGTATTAGTATATATGGTCAACATACCGTGCTTTGACCAGCTAATTTACACTAATCACCTCATACTACGCTAGTTGCTGCAAATTTACCCCCTGTTAAGTCTGAGACAATTGCTTCCAAATCAAGGCCAATTAAAAGGACTCAATAATTTATGTTTCTTAATTCCGATTTTCCGAACACCAATGTGCAAGGGTTTTGATAGTGAACCTAGCTATTCAAAGTGTTGTAATACCATTTAGTTCCCATCCGAACCCATCTGAATGACAAAAGGTAAAGATGTTGGAAATCCGTCGTGAAAGGCTTTGCCTGGTTTGAGTTAATTTGTTTGGTGGTAGACTTAAGCTCCGCATATATCAAAATGTTAGAAGCCATAGTACTCAAAAGACAAAAAATTGACAAAACCACCTTGTCATCATATTCATACTGCATCAGATATGGTATTTATTTATTTTATTTTATTTTTTGAAATGGCTAATTTGATTCAATCGGGATTTTATTGTATGTGAGCTAGTAAATATTTAGGTACACAAGAAAGACAAAATATTAGTTACGACTTACGAGTTACTAGTATTTGCAGCCATGCAAGGGCTGATTATACATTTGTTAGGGTTGCCTACACGTGTATATTTGGGAAAAAAATTTAGTTTCAAATAGAACAAAATAACGAAGATCCATGAATTATTTGAACTTAACTAGAATCCCGACTACATTACTAAATATTGTTTTAGTATGCAATACATTTTGTTAACGTTCAAATTAATCCAAAACTTCAGATTATTTCCTACACATATAATTAATGTTTCGATCATAATCTACCAGGGAAAAAAAAAAAAAAAAGCCGAGTCAAATGATTTGAGCTAGTAACTTAGCTATAGTTTCATAAAATTGAATAAGAGTCAAGCGTTGTTCATATTTGAACAAAAGAATAGTTGAAGGTAGTTGAGCGTAATTAATAGTTTAATAGTACCATACAATACACAAGTATGAATGAACCAAACTACCAAAGTCAAATTCCATGTTAGTCCCCAACCGTCCTTACACGCTGTTTGCCTCCTATATATATTGACACCATCACCTTTCCATCTTTACTACCAACTTTCACAACCAACACAACTTTCTCCTTGAATCATTCAGCTTCGAAAACACACTGTTCAAAGCTTAGCGAAAAGATGGCAATGAAAAACTTATGTTTTGCTTTTGTTATCATTGGTTTATTAGCGACAACACACTTTAGCGCTGTCCAATGCCGAAGTACTCCAACGACAGACAACACCGGCATTTCAACCATTGCGGACACTGAATGCAACCAAAGTGGTAGAGAAATAGCGGAATTCAGTGTTTTATCAACCAACAACGCGAGTGATGTTGATCACAGGGAAAGTAGAAGGTTGAAGATGAGATCGATAGCATACAAATTAGCTTCTGGGCCAAGCAAAAGAGGACCAGGGCATTAGCATATACAGAATTTTTTCAGCTTTTTTTCTATCTTAATTTGGACTATAGAAATTATATTTATTGTACAAACTTGTACGTGCATGTATAAAAGGAATCTGTAGCCAAAATACGATTCAATTAAATTTTCTTGCTTAAAATTCTTGCTCTTCAATCTAATTTTTAATTTCTTTGGGAAGTTTGAAACGGATCATATCCCTTTTGAATAACGTAGGAAATCAATGTACTTTAGGTAGTACTGATGGCGATACAGCAAGAAACTTGCAAAAACCAATTACTGGTTTCTACGATAAGCATGCAAATTACCAAGATGTCTGTATATATGCACTACTAGCACTACCAGGGATGGCAACAGATTATCTTTGGAGTGGGTAAACGGATATGGACATGGGTAATCGAGTGGGTATTACCAGGAACCATCATCGAACCCGTATTCCTGGAAAAAAAATTATTTATACCGAAACCAACCTCCAAACCTGCCCTCGAACCCGACCCAACTAGATTGGGTTTCGGTTTTAATTGTCGGTTTCGGGTGCTTTTGGCATTCCTTAGCACTACCAAACACATGTAAAAAAGAGACACTTGAAAGATTGTTCCTAAAATACTTAGTGATAAAAAGCTAAAGAATAAGTTATCGAGTCATTATAGTAGTTTAAAAATACCGGGCTTTTTCATATATATCATTTCAAAAATGCAAAACTGCGTCTCTATCCAAAACATGCGTAATGATCATTGTATCATGTACATACAAAATTATACGAATGATATCTAAGCGATTATTCACATTTAGAGAGATATATATGCAATTCTTTAAAAAAACAAATGATAATAATAGTTATAATTCTAACTATTTTTTTATGTTATATTTATTGTATAAATAATCGAATGTCATATAATATAGGATAAAAGGATCTTATTATCACATATATTTTGCAAATAGTTTTCATAATGTGATGTGTCATGTAGGGGCGGAGCAAGGATTTTAAGTTAAGGGGGCAATTTTTTTTAGATCATAGTTCCAAGAAATATAGCAAAACATCATAACCTAGAAGGGCAAATGGCACAAAAAGGCACTCAACTTAGGGTCTGTTTCCAATCAAGGTATTCAATTTTTTTTCTTGCACATAAAGGCGGCCAACTTTTTTTTTCGGCGGATTTAGGTTTTTTTCTCATTTCCGTTAACCCACTAACGACCATTTTGTTAGTAAATCACATGTTTGATCCTTTAGTTTGTATAGTCATTTCATCTATAGTTTCCACCACCACCCACTACCACCAGCTACCACCACCACTGCCGCCACCACCTGCCACCTCTACCACCATCATCCACCACCACCACCACTACCCTATGCCACCACCACGATCATCATCAGCCGCCACCATAACTACCCACCACCACCATCGTCCACCAGCACCACTACCCATCACTACCCACTCATTTTCTATAACAAAATTAAACTTTAACATCTGGTATATCTTTTATAACTAATTCATATAGGTTTCAATTATAATTTGTGCGCTTTAGCATTTGCAGTTTATCATTTTTAGATGCTGCAAATCCTTTGACCCTAAACATATGTTTGATTAGGGGTTGTTCAATAAAGTTCAATAAGATAAGAGCTTCTTGGGCTTTTCAACAAAGGTATAGCCACTCAAAAAATAAACTCCCAAAACACAATCATTTTAAACTAAACAAATCACAAATAAAAAAGAACCATCTCCTTCTTCTTCCTTAAACAACCACCCCACACACCAAGTGGGTCCCACAAATCCAACTCCACAACCCAAAAAGAAAAAACATCACACCAAAGTCAACGGCAGAGGTCTTAGAGTCAGAGTTCCCGCCTTATGCGCCGCACGTATCTTCCAACTCACACGTGAACTCGGTCACAAGTCAGATGGTCAAACCATAGAGTGGCGTGTTCACCCTTCACTTTTTCCTAGTTCTGTGGTGGCGCCGCCACTGAACTTGTTTCCAAACATGTCTTTTACTTCTATGTTGATGCAAGTTCAAGAAGAGGAGGATGTCAAGCCTAGAGCAGAGAGTTTAAAGACCATGATGGGCCATTGAAAATCTATTTTTTTTCTTCCAGATTTAAGATTTATAGATTTAATAGTAGTATAGGGTGTTGTTACAAGAGGATTAGTGAGTAGGGTGTTGTTACAAGATGTACATTGCGGATTAGTGATTGTACCTTGCTCTGGAATTAGTCATTTTGGTTTTGGAAGACATGGATCTTTGTTGAAGTTTGACTCAACTGGTTACTGAACCCATTACTTTAACAGGTTTAATTTTTCCAATAGTAGGGCCACTAATGATGTCGTTTACCTTGTACAATTTGTGCATTGGATGGGTGTACTTTTTCTAATTTTGATTATGAATAAACCACTTGTCTTTTGAGAAGAGTCAATCATTTGTATTACTAATCTACTATGGTTTGATTTATGGTTCTAATGTACTATGGGTAGTGGTGGTGGCGGGTAGTGGTGGTGGTGGTGGGTAGTGGTGGTGGCTGGTGGTGGTGGTGGTGGATGATGGTGGTAGAGGTGGCAGGTGGTGGTGGCGGCTTCCAGTGGTGGTGGTGGAAGCTATAGATGAAATAACTATACAATCTAAAGGATCAAACTTGTAATTTACTAACGAAATGGTCGTTAGTGGGTTAACGGAAATGAGAAAAAAACCTAAATCCGCCAAAAAAAAAGTTGGCCGCCTTTATGTGCAAGAAAAAAAGTTGAATACCTTGATTGGAAATAGACCCTAAGTTGAGTGCCTTTTTGTGCCATTTGCCCTCTAGAAAAATAGATGAAGAACTAAATATCTAATAAAATAAAAAGTAATGCCTTCAACTAAATTGACTTACATCATACTTCATCAATCTTAATTAGAATTCTGGAATTGACGACAAGATCCTTTATGTCACGAACTAACCTGGAATTGACTAAAAATAGCTAAGCTATAAAAGCATAACCTTTTATGTAAATGATAAGTAATAATCTCTTTTAAGAATAAGAAACTTTACCTTGCGTATCTTCATCATCTGGACACGTTTTTGTGATTTTGAGTTAAAGTAATCTATTATTTTTTCCGTACAAAGGGTATTAACAATCTCCCTTTCAATGCTAAGGATCATGCTACTTTAAAGAAAGTCATCACTCATGATACTACGGAGTCTTGTTTTCACAAGTTTCAGCTTTGAAAAAGCTCTTTCAGATGTTGTAGTTGAAACAGGAAGAGTTAATATGAGACGAACCAATCTATCAATCAAGGATACATTTTTGACTCTCCGTTATTTGCAATCCTCTACACAACTCTCAAAGTCATGAACTAATATTCTTCAATCTTGGATCATTATCAAGCTCATAATGATCCAAGATGGCTGAGAGATGACGGTGTTTAATGTTTTCGTCAACTAACAATGCTAGTGATGTTGATTACAGCGATAATAGAAGGTTGAAGATGAGGTCATTAGCATACATATTAGCTTGGCCAAGCAAAGAGCTTGAGCATTAACAAAAAATTGATATTTTTCCCTTTTGTTTTCTGATCTTTCTTGGTTTTAGAAAACATACGTATTTTAGAACTTGTGCATGCATACAAGTAAAATGTAGCCAAACTGCTAAAGTGAGGGTCATTTAATTTTCAATGCATATTTTTTTTACTCTTATTATTTATATTAGATTGTGCTAAAACCAATGTTTTAAAACACGGTTGAACCGGGAAAGGGAGTGGTGACCGGTCCGTTGCATACCGGGTTTATGCTTAAATTCGAACCGGATTGAACAACCGGGTTTTGGTTGAACTGGGTCAAACCGTCAGACCGGAAAGCGGCCAGGTCAACCTATATGAGAGGAAAGTAAAGAAATGATACAAAAACAATCGAACATCCTCGTTGTGTAATTAAAGGAGTGTAATTAAAGGATATGATGCATTTGTATTCTTGTTGGAAATTGGAGAGGTGGCAATCATTTTCAAGAACCAAAAGGATGAGTTGAGGGGAAGCCCTCTGAGTCACTGAAACGATGGCAAGAGGGCCGATTGCTGTTTTACTTTTTTGTAAGTTGGCATCTTGTAACATGATAGAAATAGTGGTCGTTGAAAATGGGGATCTATATGTGTGTGGCTGTGAGAGCGATTGAAGGAATTTATTTTATTTTATTTTATTTTTTTAAATGGGGGGAGCATAGTGGAAAGGAAATGGTAAAATCGCACTACAACAAATTGGTCACTTGCTCACACTTTTTTCTTTACACTTTTTTAAACTCTGAACTTTTCTTTTAACATCTTCACACTTAGTGTACAAAAATTATTCCCACTTAAAAGTGTTAAAAATTGTTTTAAAATCATATTGTTGCAAAATCTTCATCCTTGAAAGTGTGAACTTTTTTACAAATTTTCACACTTACAAGTGTGAAATTATATGCTACACCTAATTGGTTCACACAAACTAAGTGTGAACTTTTCAAATCCACACACTTTAATGTGTGAACATATGCCTTAATAAAATTAACTATTTTATACGCTTAAAATAAATAATGAATAACGGCAAATGTGTTAAACAAAATGATTGGAAACAAAAAATATAGTGCTCGTGTATTATATGTAGAAAAGAACAATCATAACTTCATAAGTATGAAAAACATCAATTAAATGATGGTTATTGATATGCGAAATAATGAAATAGAGATGAACTATGTACAATGATATCTCATTAATATATAAACAACCGAGATAAGTGTCGCCAGCCACGCCTCCAAACCGCTATCATAATCCTTTCTCCATCGATCAAGATGACGACCATGACTAAAAAGTGCAGGATTGATGATCTCAGGCATGTTAGTAGCACCAATGATAAGCACAGACTTCTTGGCTGATATGCCATTCATCTCAGTCACAAGTTGATTCAAACCTCAAGGGGCTGCACCTATAACATTTCCTTGACTACTTCCTTTTGTACACATAGAAAGATAAACCTGCATAGCAATAGAGTCAAGTTCTTAATGACAATAGTCGCTCTCACCGAACCACATTGTAAGCAATTCTGAATCTGATGAAGTTTGCTTGGCAATATTATACTTGGCATAAGCGTTTTCCCATAATCGCGGGTGGAACACCAACAGCAGCAAAAGTCCTACAGTGGTTTAACTCGTTTTAAATAAAATCGCAGCATAACAAAAACATTGCATTTGAAGCTCACTTAGTGTCGGAAATATTGTATAGGCGACGTTAGGATGGTTCTACCTCGAACTAGAACCCGGTATTTAGCTTTGTACCGGATAAAGTATAAGCGACGATTGTAAGGTTTTCTCCGCCGAGAAGGGAGCTTGTTGATCTAGTGAAGTAACTCTCGAGTTGGGTACTCGGGGAGTGGAGTAGGGCGGAGAGGAGATCAGTGACCGAACCGCTATAAATCATCGTGTTCGGTTTGCGCTTTCCTTTACTTATTGCTTTACTTTAATGTTTGTATTATGTCATTGCTTGTGTTGTGACTTGTTGATTATACTTGTGTGATAACATGTTTTATATTTATACTAGTCACAAACTATACGTAACATCTTTCATAATAGAACAAGCTAAAATTGGATATTTGATACAACAAGTTTAAAGTTTTTAAATGGTAAACTATTCAACCCCCTTCTAGTTTTCCACAATTGGTACCATAGCCTCATAGCTCTTATTTTCAAAACAATTGGTTTTTAAAATGGAGTACGATCCATGTATCAAATTACCATTGAAGCGGAATATAATATGAAAAATGTTTCGCTTATTATAATTAGTAATTTTGTTGTTAAATATTACTTTGTATACAAGCTTGAAGGTTTTCTTGAAAAATAAAAGAAACGATTTCTTAATAGAATTTGTAAGTGTCAAATTATGTGCTTAGAGCTAATTTATGAAAAACACGATTTTAAATGGAGCGTTTGGGATAACTATAAATTTAGTTGAAAAATCACCTCCGTAAATGTTTAGATAAGTCACATAAGTAGAAATGTTGTTAAATATATGTTTTATATATTTACTCTCAAATCTAGTAAGTCCTACACGTTTTCTCTATGTCAAAATATAAGTTTTAGTGAATCTGTCTGTCAGACCCGCGGAACCTTTCTCCTCAATGGACAGAACCCTCAAAAAGGTTCCTTGAAATCCGTCAGTTCAGTATACAGTTTTTGTCAAACTTAAAAAATTCATAACTAATCACCTATCAATTCGAAGGGAATTGAGTCTACTTTCATTTAAAAATAGCCTCATGACCTAAATCTAATCTGAAGTCAGTAAAGTAAACCAAATACTATAGTGTGTTCAAAATATTAAGTTTTGGTTTGACATAGATACTCAAAATTTTGAGTTAGACAATATAAAGTAGTATCCTTTTAACATTGATATGATTTCTTTTGAAACTAAAGAATTTGGTGATATTTATATATGTAAAGGAAACTAATCAAGCTTGGTATACATCGTCATATTTAAACGCAAAGTGACGAAAAGTATAATTCCTTTTATGCTATATGCTAAATGACTACTTGTTTTGGTTGTTTGCATATATGTTGTTTGCTTATTGTAAGTTGTAATTGCACTTGTTGTTTATGTGTGATACATAAGTGTAAATCTTGCCATGATATTTATTTGCTTGTTTGTCAATTTCATGTTTTTTCCACAATAGGACATTTGCTAGATTTTGTGTACTAAGTTGAAAATTTGTTTTTGCTTTGCTTATAATTTTAGATCACTCTCTTTGCATATGTCATATTAAAATATTGCATAACTCACTTAGGAATGAGAATTTAGTAATACTAATTAAGTACGTTGGAAAGCTCAACAAGAAGATAGATCGCAAATGAGAGCATGTTTTATGAGTGTTTGGCTTAACTAAGCATTTGAACTTTTTAGTAGTTAAACTATGTGTCTTTTGTTGTATTACGGTTTCATGTACTTCTAGGATCATTTGATATCTTTAGACAATGCTATGTACTAACCAAATTTGCAGGTGGACAACATTGAAGTGTTGCCAAATTTTCCATATTTTCACTAAGTATAGTGAAAATCGCTAGCCCCCCGTCAAAGTCTATCGGTAAGAATGTTTCTATATTCATTTTTATCATTTCCCAATCAGATATAGTACTAAGTTTATGTATTGGGAGTTTTTAGAAAATTTGAAAATCGTTACCCGCGTCAGAAACCTGGTCTGTTCAGTTTTTTGGTCTGGCGGATCTGACGGAACCAAATAGAGGGTTCCGCCAGTGCATTTTCTGGGCAATCCAGTTCTTGGCCCAACGGACCAGGCGGAACCAAATTCATGGTTCCGCCTGTGTAATTGTTTGGTTCCGCTAGTCCTACAAATTCCTTTTTAAATTTTCATTTAAATCCCTCACTCAAGATCGCTCACTTTCATCACTAGGATTCTTCTCACTAATGTTCACTCATGTTAGGATTAGGACTTCTCACTTGCACCCATAAGATAATCATCTATAATAATACTTTCAATCTTCACAAGAATGATCCAAGATACCTTTCTCCATAAAGGAAGGAATTCGGAAACTTGTTCCTTGCAATCCTCGAACCACTGAGTATTTGTAATCACTACACACACTCACTGCATTCTTTTCTCCTTCACTCATTCATTAGCTTGATTTGTAAATGGAAAACTTCCTAACTAATCCAGACTCACTGTGTGCAAAAATATCACAGATCACAAGTTAAACTTATGACTACAGATATTGTTGTGTATCCACATATGTTTCCTTTCTTGGTTAACATGTCATCCATCAAAACGATTAAGATTTACATCGAGTTATAACTCACACTTAAGTTATAGATGTATTATCAAGTCTTACTATCCTTTTGAACTATTCAATCTTAAAAAAGTAGGATTGACAACTTAAGTATTTTATCCAAAATATTCAAGTAAGATTGACTTACGATTGTGGTCATTAAAAGTCATATCCGAAAAATCAAAGTATTTTGACATCATATGTTAAAACACTTATCCTATTACCTAAAGTACACTTGTACTTTCACCATCATCCCATCACATTTACCTCTGTGATATATCTCAGGCCCTAAGTTTCAGATCACATCACACACTAGCTATACCTACCTATGGATCACAAGAATTAGTCTCCATCCTTGTTGTTTTCAACATCCATAAAACCTAGTACTCCCATAGCACAACATCACCACATCCTTATTTAGATACACTAGAAGACCTACCATCTAGATCAACTAATCCACCATCCATACCATCATTTGAATCCGTTGAGTGCATTGCTCAAAAAGACCTTCATCCAACACTCGTACCAAATCAAATGCACATTGAACAAACTCAACCGTACTTGCTCACCTATGAGTACTTAGATAATTCATTATCACTAGAACCTCCACTATCAGATGAGCATCATACTCCTGGTCATTTTTATCAATTTCCACTAGGTATAAGTAGTACTACGTTCACAACTTATCAAAGTATTGGTAATACTTTGTTGTTGAACTTCTGCATAAAGTCTAGTTAAACCTTAAATCAACATCGTAACATCTGTTGGGAATTCTGCTAAGTGAGAATTCTGCTGATGGTTACTGCTGAAGGAATCTGCTGAAGGAACAGATTCTGCTGAAGATGTGATACTGCTGAAGACATAGTTTCAGCATATTTAGTTTCTGCGGATATAATTAAACCGCGTATTATGTAATGTAGTTAGGATATGCATGAGTTATATTAGGAAAAGATAATGCATATCATTTAAAGTTTATAGATTATACGTTTCTTGAGAAACGGTTTAGGTTAGAGTTCCTTCTCTATAAAAGGAACACAAGTTTATGTTTGATGTAACGAACAAGTTTATAAGTTCTTAATATATAATCCATAGAGGATTAAGTGTTCTTAGTATTAATTGTTTATGCTTGTATTTGTTTTCCGCATTAGAATACAAGCTTTGGAGATTCTCTATTAGAGTGTTTGTGATTACATAGACACTGCTAACGATCAACGAAGAGCTACAAGATCTATCAAGGTCTATATAGTTTCAACAACATCATATGTTAAAATGCAATCTCAAAGCCAACTTCATGCACCCCGAGCGACAATGACTCTTGAGGAGTATACATAAGAAACTCGAGTTAATTGCTCTTGTCATCATCTAGTATAATCTTGAGACCAAGTATATTTTGGATAACACTATCCGATTCAAACACTTTGGCTTCATACCTTCATCTAGAAAAACATGATGTTTTGGAAAAACATTATGCATAAGTAATCATGCCCTTTCATCTTGTTAAAAGGATAATGTATATCCTATGCATCACTCTCTCCTTGTGACATGAACGGTTGTGTTACAAGAGATTTCATTATACCTCATTGAGTAAATGATCTTAAATAAACATCTGCAAGTTCTAGGATCTAGAGCCTCCTCATCATCTCGTCATTCTTGTTTTCATAAGCATAATGACTTTATTCCACTTGAAAATCTTACTTATTGAAAGACACCATATGTGTCTATTTCCTTTCAAGCGTACTTCATAACCAAACCTTGCTCATAATCTAGCTCAAACCTTATCCATATTCTACACATCTCTAGAGCACATTCAAAATCTATAAAAGTTAGTAACTTTATATACTTGTGCCAAAGAACTTTCTTTAGAACATTCTTAACATATTCCATTATCTCACACAAACACATCTCTTGGTCTTAGATGATCAAATCACTTGCGTAACGCATACTTAAACTCAACATAAAAGATCTCCCTCGTTAGATCATTCAACCCTTAGATTCCAAACACAAAGATTAAAATCTCTTGACATTTTCATCACATTAGTTTTCATAGATATAGTTAAGTCTCACTGAAGCATGTATTGGTGTATTATCTTGTCTTAGGAATATGAATCAAACAAGTAGTAGATGAAATTTTTCATTAGTCTATTAAGAATCACTTGCATTTCACATACATGTGTCGATTGCATGTTATTTGTTTAATATGATAAGGTATCTTGACATAATCATGATAACTATTGGATTGATTCATGTGTAAACCTTGGAAAAGTTTTGTCTGCATGCTTATATGTTTCATGCTACTAAATGTTAACATGAGTTATATGATATTTTCATTCTTTCTTTATATGATGCTTCGCAAGATTAACGTGTTATTTGTTAACTCTTGATATGTCTTTTTGATACATAATGTTTTTATATGATATATACATATTTGAAAGCTCGTGTCTTTTGTTGTCATTTATTAAACCCATGCTTAGGATGGTCTAAATAATACATGCTCATAAATGTTACAATTTAAATATAGCTTGCATGATATTTTTCGTCTTGCTTCTTTCGTAACTTTGTCACAATACCTGTCTGCTACTTGTGCACTTATAATTTATCAAAGTGCTTTTGGTATGATAAACATTTAGAAGTCTTTTTATCCTACAAATTAATCACATAAATCATTGTATTAATTTATGGCTATATGCCTAAATGTCTAAGTGTAACGTCAAAACAATTTCACAATGAAGTGTTTTATATAATGTCATGCTTTTTCTTAGTATGATTATTTATCTTGTTGCTATGTAGTAACTTTATGTCTAGTAGTCGAATTTGTTGTTTGTATTAGATAATATCTTTAGATTTTTATCTTGTTGACATCTTTTGTCACTAACAAATTTGTTTTAGTGGATTGAGAACTAATCATTTGCCATCTTACTTCGTTCTAGCTTTTATATGCTCATCTTGCATAACTGTAATCCCTTTATTGCTACGTGGATTAGTAATATGTTTTATGGAACCCCTACACTTGCATATAGTTTTAAAGCTAATAGGATTGAGTCTTAGAGATTTGAAATTTGTGTTTGGGTATCTTTCAATCGACCTCTTTCCAAATCGCATTATTGCTTCCGCTTTTCAAAAATCACTTCCATCACTATTTAGCTATAACAACACTCTTATTCTCTCCACCTCGTATGAGAAAACCACATGCCTCTTCATGCGATCATCTCGCATTGATAGAGAAGAGCTACATGACTTCAAGGACAAAGTTCTTTGTATGCTAACCAACATCCACAAAAAAGTTACTAAGCTCATCGCTTTCATTAACCTGCAACCTCCTAAACACTTTATCGTCATTCTATATCCGATGCATTACACATTATGTTGAATGTCCACCAATTAAGGTGGAGAGAAATTCATTCACATAGTTGTCTTCTCGCATTAAAGAACATGTACTTATGTTTCTTACATCCTATAATACCAAAATGTAGGTTCACACCATCTAGTTATAATCAGTTAACTAAATTACAAGTGTTTCAATCCTTATTAACCATACATCACAGTTCTATAACCAAAACCTCATCAAGTGAAAAACACATCATATGTTTTGACAAATCTCTTAAACAAGAACCATTAAGTCTCCTTAGACTTTGACTAGAATTAGTGAAACCTATACTGTAGATATACCTTTGCTTGAAACCTCTCACAACTAACGAGCCTAGGATTTTCTTTTTAACCTGAATCTCACAACTTCATTATCTAGAACACCATCATAGGATCTCATCCTTTTTTCTTCCTCGACACATATCATGCACGTCATTGTAAGTGCAAACGATATTTTAATCAAAACTCTCAATCTCAACACGTTGGTCTAATCAACACTCTCGTATCTTATGATGTCATTTTCATCCTCATATAGGTATCTAGTGTTTCAAATTGTTGCATATGGAATTTCTATTCCTAAGTAATCATTGTATTCACTTCCTCTTAATTCCATTCGAGCATACATTATGTCATGATACATCATCTTCGGTAGATGATAATGTCGTAACCTTAATCATTTTAATATTCGTTATAGCATTTGCTATACACACGAGTTTCTAATCCTTTAAATAGTTGTCTACGTTATCACCACCACCTTCCATCACCACTTTCACTAATCATCACCACCATGGATTAGCAAAAACTTACTTTTATCAATCCTGAATCATCTACCGAGTTATCACCACATGAATCCTTCTAGTAAACCAACACCAACACTAGCACCACTCAATTTAACTCTTAATGTTTCAACTTCACCTCATCTTTTCCTTCTTGGCAATAATTTTTAGGATTTCATCATATTATACTCGCGTCTTTCTTATGATTGTAATTCTTATTACAAGAATACACTTCATGAAATCTTTGATTTCATGGTTCTCTACTTTGAGTCGCTTATATCATTTATATATATATATACATCTTATTTTTCTTTGAGATAAAATATATTGCACTAATCTTTTCATTGTAGGTTCATCATATACGCTTATTCGTATATAGCATACTCATCTAAGGATGATGTTTGAATCGAATATTTTCCTTCTTTCATTATAGGTGCTTCTTGAGGTAGGAGGAATATCCATCAAGCACTCATATTGCATCTTCTATACACTTTGTTGTATAGGACACATTTGTCTAAAGACAAAGCTTCTATTGTACTAATTTTTGTTTTGTAGGCTTATATTGACGCCCTAAAGCAAGGGGGAGCTTCCGTCAAGCATTTATAGAATGCATCTTATACACGCATTGTTATATATCACATAATCATTCTAGGACAATTATTGCCTTACACTAACCTTTATTTTGTAGGATTCTTCATCCTTGCATCATATTCATTGGTACCCTAGCAACGGGGAGTATTGATCAAGGGGGAGCTAATCATGCACTAACATTTGTTTATATTGCTTTCTTATTTCTTGTGTCATATACGTTGGGACCCTAGCAACAGGGAGTATTGATCAAGGGGGAGCTACAGTCAAGGGGAAACATGCACCCATTCATCTTTATTCTCATTCTTCGACACACTTTTGTGTTTCAACAAAAAGAAGGAGATAGGTCAACATAGTCCAACATGCATTTCATTCATCATGCATTTTTCATATAATTTTTATGTTTCACAACACTAACCTTGATGTAGGTTAAAGAACTAAATTAGATCCATGGATCCGCTAACAACCTAAGGGACGCAACAACCTTAGGAAATTGGTGTAGAAGACTTAACTTCACTAGGGATGATGCAAGCTCGCCATTTTGGGGAGAAATGAAGTTAACTCCAAGGACACACCCTTTTTGTATTGACAAAAGGGGGAGAAGAGTGTAAACGGAGAAGGAAATGTAGAAGGTATTACGGATACAAGTAAGTAATACGGACACAAGTAACTTTTTACATTTTACGTTCTATCACGTTTACATATTTTGTCATCATCAAAAAAGGGGGAGATTGTTAGTGCAAATATTACGATATTTAATCTATACAGTCTCGTTTGTTTTGATTGATAACAAACATATAACTTGTTACATAACGTAAAATGTACAAGTTACTTGTAATCTTATTTTGTCTCAACATACATTCAACACCTCTCAACGTCTCGAGTCCTCGTATGCTACAACACAGGTTCGTACATGTTTGTTATGTGGCATTATGATCAAACCCCTTGACCAACCATTTAGAATGTTTAAAATACTTTTAGAGTCTTTAAGTATTTTAGGTGTCAAAGTGCACTTTAGGTGTCAAATAGAATAAGTGCCACATTAGGTGTCTAGGTAATATTAGTAAGTTTACAATCTATAAAAATGGGTCTTGTAATAACATAAGTACATCAAACATTTTTATTAACTTACTAAATATCATATAGCAAGTTAATACATTTTCTAGTAATTTACAAGTTACTTTCATATACATAGAACATACATATATACATTTACATGTTTATATTTGTATTTCTTAAAATAGAAATGTTAACTTACATCATGCATTGCATCATCACAATCTTTCCAAAGATTCTTGTAAGATATGTCATAGATTTTGCTTAGATTTACACACTACAATCTTGTAGTTGACTTTAGAAGATCTTGATTAGACTTGAGATAGATTGTAACACCCCCAAAATCGGGTCCAGCGGAAGCATACATGTCACTGGGGTGCTACTCAATTAGTATCACAACACAAAGTATAAAGAACAGTTTTTATCTCAACCGTTTAGAATTAATTTCACTATTAAAAACAATGAGTTTACATATTTCAAAGTATTGCGGAAATAGGCCTTTAAAATAAATGAAGTGGTCCCAACTGTTTATCAGAGACATCTATGACCATGCCATGCCGTTTGCCAAGTGCCTCTAAGAGTAAGTTATCACCTTAGGAAACCTGAGAATACATGCTAAAAAGTGTCAACACAAAGGTTGGTGAGTTCATAGAGTTTATATAAAACAGTTAAATCGATTCGAGTTTGTGAGATAATGAAGTAAATAGTTGTTGGGAATTACACTAACAGTTACCACGGCTAAGTATGGAGGTAACCACTGCTGAAGAATGCACTAGCAGTGGAAACACATTACCACTGCTAGTACATACCATTACCACTGCTAATAGGATAACTGTTTGTAATCGTGTATTGATAAGTATAGAATAGATCTTGTGTATATTCTATTTAGATAGCTTTATACTTATCTTGTAAAGGACTCCTTGTGCTATAAACTGAGGTCCTAGGTTAAAGTTCTAGATACGTATCATTTAGAGAGCTTCAAGGTGTAACCCTAGTGATAAACAAGATCACTCGTATTATTATTATTAATAATATTGAAGCTTAAAGTTTGTTTAAACCTTTGAGTTCATTATATAACATTGTTCTCACTTACAATACAACTCATATACAATCTTCTAAGTGTTAACAAGTAAATTCCGCGTGCTTGTTAGTATTACTCAAAGTATCACTCTAACACAAGGCGTGTGTTTAGATCCATCAAGTGGTATCAGAGCCAGGTTCTGATACTTTGATTTAGAAGATCCAAAGAAACAGCTTAAACACCTCACCAAAGTCAATGGAGATGGAAAACAACCAGTCCAACACTACTACAAGGCTTCCAAATCTCAAACTTAATGAGTTTGAGATGTGGAGGATAATGATAGAGCAATATTTCCTCATTCAAGACTATGCTCGTTGGGAGATCATCATGTTTGGTGATTCTTTCAAGCCAAGCACCACTACTGAGAAAGTAAATGGAAAAGATGTAGTAACAGTGAATGATGTTCCTACTACAAGTGATGAAAGAACTCAGAAGAAGAATGATCTCAAGGCTAGAAGCTTGCTTCTAATGACTCTTCCTAAGGATAAGATCATTGCTTTTAGCAAGTATAAAACAACAAAGGAATTGTTTGAAGAAATCTGCTCAGTGTTTGGTGGTAATGATGCTACCAAGAAAACACAAAAGACATTGCTAAAGCAGAGTTATGAAAATTTCTCTGCATCAGGCAATGAATCTCTTGACAGCATCTTTACTAGACTGCAGAAGGTTGTGACATAGTTGACTGTGTTTGGCATTGAGGTAGACAAGGAAGACCTCAATTTAAAGTTCCTAAGGAGTTTGCATTCTGAGTATCATACCAATGTCACTGTCTGGGAAAACAAACCAGAGATTGAAACTATGAAACTCAATGATCTTTACAATAATTTTAAACTCATTGAACAAAGATTAAAGAAGGCTGGGAAGCTTGGTACAAGTTCTGGGAGCTTGGCATTATTATCATCCTCTGTTGATGATAGTTCTGATGATGATAGTGATGAAGATGTTGCCACTGCTGGTTCTACTGTTTCCACTGGTAATGCAAGTGTTACCACTGCAAGTTCCAAGAAGAAGGCTGCTGGTCTTGGAGATCCCACTTTTTATGCTTTCATCTCAACTCAAGTTAGTGGCTCTATTCTAACTCATGAAGACTTAGAGCAAGTTGATGATGATGACTTGGAAGAGATGGATATAAAGTGGCAGATTGCACTTTTTAGCATGAGGGCTAAGAAATTTTATAGAAAGACTGGAAAACCAATTACCGTCAATGGTAATGAAACTGCAGGATTTGATAAGAAGAAAGTGGAATGTTTCAACTGTCACAAGTTGGGGCATTTTGCTAGAGAGTGCAGAAGACCTAGGAAGCAGGATAACAAATTTACTTGGTACAAGCAAAAGAAGGAACGAACTGTAGAAGAACCAAAGACTATGCTGGCAATTGATGGTGTAAGATATGATTGGAGTTTCATGGCTGATGAAGAAGAAGAATCTAAGGATGCTGCCTTAGTTGCTACAGAACTTGCTCTCATGGCTTTCTCTGACTCTGAGGTACAAATTAATGAATGTTGCTCTGAATCTTGCAAAGCTTCTAGAGAGTGTGAAAGGCTTAGTAAACTTTTAGAAAGTCAAAGCACAGAGTTGTTAGCTTCTAACTATAATTTGGCTAATCATAAAAGATGCATAGCTGTATTAGAAAGGCAATTAGAACATTATACAGAAAATATAAGATTGCTGTTAATGAGGCCCTTAGAGATGAGCTTGAGAAACTTAAGAAAATTAATGAAAATGTCAATATAACTGTTGACACACTAGCTCATCAGTCTAAATCAATTGATAAAATTTTGGAAGCTCAAGTAGTTAATAAGGCTAAGTCAGGTGTAGGATACAACACAGTCCCTCCACCACTAAGAGGTGTTCCATCACCTCCAGGTATTGACCTAGCACATACAGGGTTAGAAGAATTTCAGGAACCCATTCTTGAATATGGCCCTCCCAAGTTTGTGAAAAGTGAGGAACAGGTTAAGCATGAATTTGATGCTTTTGAAAGTGCAAGTGATTCATCTTTAGTAAATGAAAGTGTTAAGAAAGATGTAGAAACTTCTGTCCCAGAAGTTGTATATGCCAATACAGTGGAACCTAGGAAATAAATTAATAGACCTAGACCAACTGTAAGGTATGCTGAGATCTATATAAACAAGTCACCAGCTCCTAGGGGTAACCAGAGGAGTTGGAATCATCTAAAATCTCAACAACTTGGTAGTGATTTTGTCATAAATAATAAAGCATGTCATATCTGTGGTAGCTTTGATCATTTGCATGCTAAATGTGACTATCATGTTGGGAGAAGGGAAGTTTTTGGGAATAAAAGGGTGACCTCAAATAGATTTCAGAATAAAATACACCCTAATACACACAGCAACATGATTCCCAGAGCAGTTCAATTAAGAAGTGGACTTAAATCTTTTTCCACTGCTAAAACTGTTAACACTGCTTACCCTAAATCACCTGTTTCAAGTGCAAAACCAAAAACAACTTTTGTTGAATCTGCACAAACAGGAAAAAGGACCTTTTATATGAAAAAGGTTGTTTCCAACCAATAGTGGGTACCAAAAGTCAAACCAGCAGTTTCTACTGCACAGCTAAAGATTCCCACTGCTAGTGTTGTGAACAAGAACAGGGGTAACATGGGGAGTGCTGTGAAGGCCTCAGCACGTTGGGAATGGAAACCAAAGGGAAATAATTCAACAACCAATCCCAATGGTGTATCAGTGACCTTTGATAGATTTAACTATATTGATACACGAGGCAGATCCAAGTCAATCATGGCTTGGGTCTCCAAAAGAAACTAACTNACACCCTAATACACACAGCAACATGATTCCCAGAGCAGTTCAATTAAGAAGTGGACTTAAATCTTTTTCCACTGCTAAAACTGTTAACACTGCTTACCCTAAATCACCTGTTTCAAGTGCAAAACCAAAAACAACTTTTGTTGAATCTGCACAAACAGGAAAAAGGACCTTTTATATGAAAAAGGTTGTTTCCAACCAATAGTGGGTACCAAAAGTCAAACCAGCAGTTTCTACTGCACAGCTAAAGATTCCCACTGCTAGTGTTGTGAACAAGAACAGGGGTAACATGGGGAGTGCTGTGAAGGCCTCAGCACGTTGGGAATGGAAACCAAAGGGAAATAATTCAACAACCAATCCCAATGGTGTATCAGTGACCTTTGATAGATTTAACTATATTGATACACGAGGCAGATCCAAGTCAATCATGGCTTGGGTCTCCAAAAGAAACTAACTCCTTTATTTTATGTGCAGGAACATCCAAAGACCAAAAGAACAGATCAAGGCTATACAGACAGTGGATGTTCAAGGCACATGACTGGCAACAAGTTCTATCTCTCAAATTTTGAACCTTATGATGGACAATTTGTCAGCTTTGGAGGTGGAGTTGGTGGAAAAGTTTCTGGTAAAGGTATTATTAGGACTGGTAACTTGGATTTTGAACCCGTGTACTATGTAAAAGAGCTTAAGTACAATCTCTTTAGTGTGTCACAGATATGTGACAAGAAAAACAAAGTTCTTTTTACTGATGATGTATGTTATGTTCTTTCTAAGGATTATAAGTTGCCTGATGAAAGTCAGATTTTACTTAAAATTCCTAGAAAAGGAAATCTATACAGCTTTGATATGAAGAAAATTTTTGCTAAAGATGATTTTGCTTGCTTTATTGCAAAGGCCACAGTGGATGAATCCATGTTATGGCACAGAAGACCTGGTCACATAAATTTCAAAACCATTAATAAGATTGTTAAAGATGGTTTGGCAAGAGGCTTGCCTCAGAAAAGATTTGAAAATGACCAAACCTGTGTTGCTTGTCTCAAAGGCAAACAACACAGAGCTTCTTGTAAAACAAAGGCTTTTAACTCTATTGCTCACCCACTTTATATGTTGCATATGGACTTGTTTGGTCCTACATCTGTGAGTAGCATAAATCTTAAGAAATATTGTCTTGTCGTGACTGATGATTTTAGTAGGTTTACATGGGTTTTCTTTCTTAGAACTAAGGATGAGACAACTGGCATCCTTAAGACCTTTATAACTGAAGTAGAAAACCAAAATGACATGAAAGTTAAAATTATCAGGTGTGACAATGGGACAGAGTTTAAGAATAGATTTATGGATGATTTTTGCAGAAATAAAGGTATTAAAAGAGAATTTAGTGTAGCTAGAACTCCTCAACAAAATGGTGTAGCTGAGAGGAGAAATAGGACACTAATAGAGGCTGCTAGAACCATGTTGGCAGATTCAAAATTGCCAATTACTTTTTGGGCTGAAGCAGTTAACACTGCTTGTTATGTACAAAACAGGGTTTTAGTGGTGAAAACAAAGAACAAGACACCTTATGAGTTATTTAGAGGTAGACCTCCTATCCTAGACTTCATGAGACCATTTGGATGTCATGTCACAATTCTCAATACCATAGACCATCTGGGTAAATTTGATGGGAAATCAGATGAAGGGTATTTTGTTGGGTATTCCATGGTTAGTAAAGCATTTAGAGTATACAACTTAAGGACCCAAAAGATTGAGGAAAATCTGCATGTTGAGTTTCTAGAAAACAGGCCTAATGTTGAAGGAACTGGCCCAGAATGGTTGTTTGATCTTGAAACTCTAACCCATACCATGAATTATGTGCCTATCTCTACAGGTTCAAATACTAATGATTTTGCAGGTTCAGAAGAGTTTATTGATGATGATGAGCCAAGCAAGGATCAAGAGGATGATCAAGATCAAATTATCTTACCTATTTGGGATCATGCAGATGATGATTTTGTTCCAAAGACTGGAGATACACCTTCTAATGATGCTAGTAAAGAAGGTGATGGGAATGTGTTCAAAGCAACTTCTGCGAACACTGTAAATCTTGAAAGCAGTGGGAATACAGATTCCACTGCTAGACCAGAAGTTTCCACTGCTACACCAGAAGTGGAAAATACAACTCCAGTTACTCAGGAAGTTCAAGCCAGTGATGTTGAAATAACAAATATGCCTACTGTGATTGAAATTCCTCAAACTCCCCACACCACAATTCACAAATCACATCCATTTGAAAATGTGATAGGAGATGTACAATCTGGAGTCAAGACTGGAAGACAAACACAAATGACTGACATTCATGGTTTTATCAATGAAATTTATGACTCAAAGAATCATGAAGGCAAGAATGAATGTTTGTTTATGTGTTTCCTATCTCAAATGGAACCAAAGAATGTATTCAAGGCACTTGAAGATGAAAGCTGGGTAGAAGCAATGCAAGAAGAGTTGCTTCAGTTCAAAATTCAGAAGGTTTGGGTGCTTTGTGATTTACCTACTGGAATGAAGGTAATTGGTACCAAGTGGGTGTTCAGAAACAAAAAGGATGAAAGAGGAATTGTCATAAGAAACAAGGCTAGGCTTCTGGCTCAAGGATACACTCAGGAGGAGGGTATTGATTATGAAGAGGTGTTTGCCTCAGTTGCAAGAATAGAAGCAATTAGGCTTTTTCTAGCCTATGCATCCTTTATGGGCTTCACAGTCTATAAAATGGATGTAAAAAGTGCCTTTCTTTATGGGCAAATTGATGAGGAGGTGTATGTTTCACAACCTCCAGGCTTTGAAGACCCTGACCATCCTAACAAAGTATATAGGGTAGTTAAAGCATTGTATGGCTTGCATTAGGCACCAAGGAAATGGTATGAGACCCTAGCTACTTATCTTTGGATAATGGGTTTCATAGAGGAAGAATTGATTTGACTTTGTTCATCAAGAAAGACAAGAATGATATCCTGCTGGTTCAAGTTTATGTTGATGATATCATTTTTGGTTCTACAAAGCCAGAGATGTGCAAAGATTTTGAGAAACTCATGAAAGATGAGTTCAAGTACAACAAAAGCCAGATGGCATCTTCATCAATCAAGACAAATATGTGGCTGAGATACTTAGGAAGTTCAAGTTCACTGATGCAAAGTTCTCTAGCACACCTGCAGACAAGGCTACACATTTGCTTCTGAAGGAAAACAGTGGAGAAGCAGTTGATGTACATATGTACAGATCTATGATTGGATCCTTGATGTATCTCACATCATCAAGGCTAGACATTATGTTTGCAGTATGTGCCTGTGCAAGGTTTCAGGTCACTCCCAAAGAATCACACTTGACTGCTGTAAAGAAGATTTTCAAATATCTTAAAGCATATCCTCATTTGGGATTATGGTATCCTAAGGAATCTCCTATGGAGTTGATTACATACTCAGATAGTGATTATGCTAGAGCAAGTTTGGATAGAAAATCTACAACAGGTGGATGCCAATTTCTTGGATGTAGATTAGTGTCATGGCAGTGCAAGAAACAAACAATGGTGGCAACTTCATCAACTGAGGTAGAGTATGTGGCTGCTGCAAGTTGCTGTGCTCAAGTTCTATGGCTTCAAAACCAACTTTTGGACTATGGGTACAATTTTATGAATACCATCATTTATATTGACAATAGCAGTACCATATGCATAATTATAAATCCTGTTCAACACACTAAGACTAAACATATTGAAATTAGACATCACTTTATAAGAGATTGTTATGAGAAAAAGCTAATTCAAGTTGTCAAAATACATACTGATGACAACTATGCTGATTTATTAACAAAAGGGCTTGATGTGGGAAGATTTCAGTACTTTGTAACAGGTATTGGAATGCTTAATCCATAAAATTTTGATGTCTAATGGTCTTTAGTGTTGAGGGGAGGATTTTGGTACTAAAATTGTTGTATATGTTTGTATATGTTTGTCCACTAACTTTTATGCAGCGGATAAAGACAACAGTGGCAACTAAATTGCAAACAGTGGAAAGTTTAACTCTCACAGTGGAAAGGAAAAACAGTGAAACTTCATTCATTCATATCATACATAAGTTTCATTACATAAAAGAGAGGAAAATCACATCAACCATCAAAACAAAACATCCTAACAACCTACATCATCTACTCCATAGGCTTTTTGCCTTTTCCCTTGTAGTCATGCTTGGGCTTGTGGACTTTCTTTGGAGTCTGCATTTCCAACCATCTTGGACTAGGGAGACAAAGCACTTGTTTGGGAGGCTTTGGGAGTCTTGCAGGATTCTCTGGAACTGGTATCTTCTCCATATTTGATAAAGCTGATCCTAGAGCCTGTAACAGAGCCTTTGGCAACTCATTTGAGAGGGTGTATGTCTCATCATCAATAGAGGAGCTGGAGTAAAATTCAAGTGATGGTGGAGTAGGCAAATTATCAGAAGGTACAGGTGTTTCCACCTTCTTCTTAGGCTTTCTGTTTGAAGAACTTGAAGCACAAGGTGGAAAGTAACTAGCCCACCCTGATTCTTCTGAAGATGAATCAGAAGAGAAGTAAACTGCTTCCTCTGAAGATGAATTAGAGGAGATGTAAACAATGTTTGGGAGTTTGCTCATGGTGATTTTAGGATTTGGTGATGTTATAGAAAGTGTTTAGTGATGATAATTGGTGATTCGAGCCCCTTTTATAGGCAAAGTCAATCCTAAGGGATAATTAAGAGGAATAATAACTCTTACCTGTTTTGGTAGGTTTGAGAAGTAAATATGGATATTATTTACTTTATCGGGTTGACTACAAGGAGATATTTTTGTGAATAGTGGCTTGGTCAAAAAGTAACTTTGGTTTAAACACTTTGGTTATGCATATTCTTTGCTTTATACTAACATGTGCAAGTACATAACCAATTTTTGCTGGGAGTTGATCATAAAAAGTGTGTAACTGAGACACACAACAAATGGTTATTGATTCACCATGTCTAATCCACATAAGAATCAACTAGTCCAGAGCAAACGGCTACTGGTAAAGACTAAACAAATCCGTTTATGGTTGATAGTTTACCAAAAACTATATGGTCATCAACTCACCATATTCTAAGTGATTAAGAGTTGGCTAGTCCATAGCAAACGGCTCATGGTAAAGACATATCAAATCCGTTGATAGCTGATAGTTTGCTAAAAACTATGAAAAGAGCAGTACTTTTAATCTATGTTTTATTTTACCACCGCTCTTAGAAATTTTGTGAAAAGTTACCACTGCTAGTTCACAGTTACCACTGCCAGTGTTATTTTTACCACTGTTGATCTAGCCGTTAAAAATGTTGTGTTAGTAACTAAATTTTTAACTAGCCGTTGAGAATAACTGTTTTGTCCTTACTTAAAGGGTGAAAATTAGAGAATTATCCACTTCCTTATTTTAATTTATTCTTTTCTTAAAGATAAATCTTTACTAAAGATAATCTCTCTTGCGTATAATTCTCAAACCCTAACAGTATAAATCTTTTCATTCCAATTGGCTTGTTTTTCACACAATTCATACTCACACGATCATACTTTTCTCAAAAGATATACTATGGCATCATTACAATTTGCAGATGAGCACAACCAAGTGGCCTACTTGCAGAAGTCAAACGAAAAGAGTGGCCCTGTTTTTCATCAGATTATGGATTTTCTCAATACCACTCACATAAGGTATGCTTTAACTCTAAACTCCACAATCTATGTCTCTCAAATCAAACAGTTTTGGAACTCTGTAGAGTCCATCACTATTGAAGATGGAGACACACATGAAACTGTGGATACTCTTAGAGCCACAGCGGATGGGGTAACTATTGATGTTACTGAATCATCCTTGAGGAGAATTCTCCAATTGGATGATCTTAATGGTATCATCACATTACCTAATCCAGAAATTCATAAACATCTCTCAACAATGGGGTATGATACATCTGACAAAAAGGTTACTTTCAAAAAGGGATGTTTTTGCCCCCATTGGAGATTTTTTATTCATACTCTTTTGCATTGCCTAAGTCCTAAGAAAACATCTTATGAACAATTCAGTTCAACCTTGGCTTATCCTTTGGTTTGTTTAGCCACTGATAGGACTTTTAACTTTTCAAAGTTTATTTTTAACAGTATGAAAGGCAATGTAAAGAGTTCATATAAATTTTTGATGTATCCAAGGTTTGTGCAAGCAGTGCTAAATGAATTTCCACTGCAACCCCACAAAAGAATTTACAAAACCCCCTGTCTTAAGCCAAAAGTTTTTCAAAATATGGATAAGGCTTCAGATGGATGGAATGGGAAATTTAAACCACTTTTTCCTGAGATGCTTGCTAAGATTGCACAGGTACAGGGTGAAGGTGCAGCAATCCCAGTTGTACCCCACCACACACCCACTATTGCAGTTCCACCTATCCATTACACCCCACTAGTTACTCACACATATGAGAGGAGGCAAAAACAGCCACATCCTCCTATTACAACATTGCATGTCCCTGAATCTTTTGGTTTAGGAACAAGCAGTGGTGGTTCTAGGCTTCAACCTAGTCCAACTAGGGTAGAGACTGAACCTATGCCCCATGATTCACTTCTCCCAACAGGTAACACAGTTGGAAGTGTTGAGGGCAGTGGGCAACAAATTGAATTGATGGAACTTTGTACCAAATTAGCAAAACAGTTTGAATCCTTGGAGAAAGACTTGGCACAGACAAAGAAGCAACATGCCAAAGATCTCAAGAGTATGCAAGCTGAGATTCAAACCTTGAAAGAAGAAGTGCAGGGGTTGAAACAGAAAAGAACTGCAAAGATTGTACTCTCATCCCCATCCTCACCTCATGATGGTGATTCAGAAGAATTTAGTGAAGATTTGGGTAATGGAGGAAAACAGACGCTGAGACTAAGGGGAGGAGAATAGACTTTGAAGATGAAGATGATGCTGATTTTGATTTTGGCATCTCAGACTTGAGATTTGATGAACCAGTTGGAGCAAGCAATGACACTGAAGCAGTTGCTACTCATGAAACAGAGGAAAGACTTCATAATGATGATCCAACTGAGTTAGTAGGTTCATATGTTCAGATCATACCTGAACATATTGTGGATACAGCTACAAGTCAAGCACAACAAGCTGTTTCCACTACAGAGCAAGTTTCTTCCACTGCTGATATTTCCACTGGTGTTCAGATAGTTTCCACTGCAGGTCAGAATGTTTCCACTGCAGAGGAAGAAATTAAAAGAATTGAAAGAATTAGAAAAGAGAAAGGAAAAGCAGTTATGACTAATGAAGAAACTGAGCAACCAAGGAAGATTTCAGCAAGAGAACAAGCTCAGATAGACCATGATGGTGAAGTTGCAAGAAAAATGTTAGAGGATGAAGCTGCAAACAAAAAAAGACAAGATGAGTTAGCCATTGCAAGCTTCATGGAGGCTGAAAAGTTGAACAAATTGGAAACATCTGCTCCTATTCCAATTTCCAGTGTTCCACCTAACGTCTTCAAAGAGAAAATTGCAGAGTTCACATATGTGCCAACTGAAGATGAAATCCAATGGATGATTGATAATGATCCAGTTATCAAGAAGAAGGCTATTGAACTAATTGCAGATAGGATTTTAACTGAAGAACAAAGGTCGGCTCAACTATCTGATTTTATTATAATGAAGAATGAACAAGCACTTCAAGAGGCAATAGGTACAGTCAGAAAAGGTCAAATGAAGGCAAGACAACCAACAAAGGCACATGTTATTGCACAAATGAAGACATATTGTTGTCATGTTGGTAGTTGGAAAATGTCTCAGTTCAAAGGAATGTCACATGACCAGGTTGAAGGGATCTATTACAGAGTCTAAAGACAAGATAAAGACTTCATCCCAATGAACTTTGAAGAAGAAGAAAGAAGATTTCCTAAGTTCAAAAGGAAAGCTACAACTTCTGAACAAGAAACCACCAAGAAGACAAGATTTGCTCACAAACAAGATGTTCAATCTGAGAAGCTTACAGAAGATCAGCTGAACGCCATGATAGTGATGGAAGAAGGAGATTTTTATCCAGATCCACTACAAGTCAGACATCCTATTGTTGATTGGGAAGTTTACACAGCTAATAATTTTGCTTCAACATGGAAGATTACAAGATTAGGAGGTGAAACTTCATCATTCATTCAGTTTGAAGATCTAATTAAAGCATGTAATAGAATGATCTTGATATGCTTTGGAAGTTGGTTCAAGAAAGATTCAAGGCTGATAATCTTAAAGATGTGAAAGAAATGCAGCTATGGGTAGATCTAAGGAGACTTTATGAACCTGATTCTAGTGATAGTTACTGGAAGTTTGAAGCTATAGGTGTGGATACTACATGGACATATTATGATTCATGTGAGGTTCATCATATTTCTACAAAAGCTGGAGTGAATGCATTCATTTTTGCAGAAAAGGAATATCCACTTAGAGCTGGAACTCTTACAGCAATGTTGTCAACAAGATTAAGAGTTCATGAAAACACTGAGAAGGTTAGGGCTTTGATACAGAAGATACAAGATCAGTGTTCAAGAGTTATCCAGGCTTTAAGAAGAAAATGAAGTGTTTGGAAGAATTCCCCATATCGTCACAGATGCTGATTGATTGAAGAAACTTATTGATTTGCAGAGAAATCATAAGTTTAGGGGAAGATTGTTGGGAATTACACTAACAGTTATCACGGCTAAGTATGGAGGTAACCACTGTGGAAGAATGCACTAGCAGTGGAAACACATTACCACTACTAGTACATACCATTACCACTGCTAATAGGATAACTATTTGTAATCGTGTATTGATAAGTGTAGAATAGATCTTGTGTATATTCTATTTAGATAGATTTATACTTATCTTGTAAAGGACTCCTTGTGCTATAAAAGGAGGTCCTAGGTTAAAGTTCTAGATACGTATCATTTAGAGAGCTTCAAGGTGTAACTAGTGATAAGCAAGATCACTCGTATTATTATTATTATTAATAATATTGAAGCTTAAAGTTTGGTTAAACCTTTGTGTTCATTATATAACATTGTTCTCACTTACAATACAACTCATATACAATCTTCCAAGTGTTAACAAGTAAATTCCGCATGCTTGTTAGTATTACTCAAAGTATCACTCTAACAAAAGGCATGTGTTTAGATCCATCAATAGTGGGTTACGTTGTCATACACCCATAGTTCGTTTGTTATTTACCCTAACCGGGTCAATAGTTGAGTGAATCAATAGTGTTTGTATAAAAACCAGTTGAATTACTCAGGTCGATAGTTGAGTAAATCCATAATGTTTGTATAAAATCGTTTGCTTGGGTGATTCCCTGGTGTTTGTATAAAACATTTGAACACAAGTTTCCCAGTAGATAATATAATTGCAACGAATACAATTATGGGTGAAAACAATTATTGCTCTAAGCTCATGACACGCAAATCTTAACATCGGGTGATATCATAAATGATATAAATAGCCTACATCATAAAATGATGCAGGTGATAATGCCCTCGTCGTAGGAGCTTACCAACCTCCTATTTATATTCGAATAAAGTGCATTTGGTTACCATTTCAGGCTAACTTCAAATGGGGCGTCAACTGCCAATAGATCTATTCACTAAATTCGCGTTCACTCGCAAGTGATTAATGGTTCATGATATGAGGGACTTTTGGCAATGGTGGTACTTAGGCAATAACAATTAGTAGCATACAGAAAATACTTGTGTTCGGTTTGTAGCATGTAATATGTTTCAGTAAAGGAATAGAGTGTATCATAAATCGAGTAAAGTGTTTAAGATAAACGAGTAAAAGATGTAAGTAAATCGAGCATGTATCTCCCCCAAAATAGTTCAAAATGAGTAAAAGAGGGGATATGACTCACCTCAAGTAAGATAGTAATCTGGAAATGAATAAGTCAGGCAACGAAAGGATCGACTCCGAAAGGCGACCTAGTTAAGTGTGGGTTTGACTTAGTATGACCTTATGAAATGAGAGAATGCAATGAATGTTTTAAAACGTTGTATCACCACGACACGTTGTGCTTGCGTCTCCTAAGTTAACAGAAAATATTTTGTCTTTTTGTCGGTTTTCGTCTTTATTTGGGTTTTCGTCTTTTAGTCGGGTTTTCGTCTCGTCGTTGGGTTTTAAAAGTATACCCTTACTAATTTGACACATTTATGGAAAAATACCCATTTATTCTTAAATATGACTATTTTCATAAAATACGGTTAAGTGTATCCTTTTTGACGAAAATTCGGCATGACCCGTTCGTAAATCCTTATTTTACCATTTTTACCTATTCCGAATCTAATGATTAGGAGGCTCCTCATGGTCTATGAAAATATCATTTCACTATTAGTGAAGTTTTCTATGAAAAATATCATTTCACTCATTTTAAATCCGTTTTTAGTGATTCAAGCGGCCACGTTTTCATTACAAAGTCTATTCTCTATTTATCTATCCTATTTTTGAAAAATATAAGCTCATTTGTCCAGATTTTCTGTTTAGAGACGGCTATGTCCGAAAATGCGTTTTATGACTTTTAAGCTACTTGTTTAGCCGCAAACACAACACCAAACTAGTGCTAAATCTCTCCCGCCAATATTTATCAATTCCTCAACAACCAACAATCCTCAAACTAGCCTAGTTTATCTCATCCACCAAATTATAGCAAAGTATAGCAATAAACCCTAATCAAGTCGCAAATCTTGCACAAACTAATTATGTGCAAAATTTTTAAGCACAACAAGACAAACATAACATGGTGATACATATTTTGAAAAAGAAAGAGTGTGTGTGTCATGTACATGTATGTATATGTACCTATGATTTTCAAAAGTTTGCTTGTGATTTAATAAAATCGATTTGTACTTTTAAAAACTACATGTTTTAATTATCAAGGAAATACAAGTTGTTTTAGTTAAAGATGACTTACAAGTTGAAGTATGAAATTGTTGATCTAGTGCAAGAATAACCCAAGTCTTGTGTAAAAACTCTAGTGTGATGACCCAAAATACCAAATGCAAGCCTATAGTATCCAAATCTTCCAAGTTTTAATCAAAAAAAAAAGAAAAAAAGAAGAGCGTGTGTGTTTGTGTGATGTACGTCAGCAATAAGGAGAGTGGAAGCAATAGAATTGTGATTTGGGTGTTATGGTACGAAGTGTATGACATTGAGCTTGTATTTATACTCAAACATCCATGTATATGACCAAAACTAATATGGAAGAGTACACAAGGATGCTTTGCCAAGATGGGAAACTCTTGGCTTGATGTTGGTGGTCCTTGTGGGGCGTACAAGTATGACACAAAGGGGGGATCACCAACCTTGGCCACATTAGTTGAAAAGTGGACTTAAGTACTAAGTTAGCTATATGTAATGACAAGTAAACACATGGACATGCATGTGTGCATGTAGGTAAACATGGTCATGCATGAAGGGGAGGGAGGTACGATGATGATGTAAGGAGGGTTCACCATCTTGGACACATTAGTAGACTTTTGATCATTATGTCATCATTTTGGACCACTCTTGCACATGGCATGGCTTGTAAAGAGGGGTTTCAGCTTTTGGCTTGTCACAAGGGACGAAATTTTGTAGTTTTACATAGAAATGAGTAGCGGTGAGTGTTATGATTAATTACTTGGTCGGTTGGTGCAAAAACCGTGCGCGCGTGAGCTAAAATTCAATTTATGCGCGTTTATTGTGAGACTTCCAAAATAAAATGCTAAGACATATAAAATAACTCTATTAGAGTCGTAATGTAATACTTTAATGTAGACCATGCCCGGTCTAGTGCCGTTAAGCGTTAAGAGTAGTCGCGGTACCTTGGTTTAGCGTTTTTGAGAAAGATGTGAAAAATACATTTTTGTGAATGTTTTTATAAAAATAAAATAGAAACAAAGTTATTGACTCCAAAAAAAGAATATAATCATTGGACTTACGTAATTACTAATGTAGTGTTGGTACATGTGCGGTGTCGTTTAAATGAAATGTAAGTCACGTCACATAATTAGTTGACGAATATCATTCGTAGTTGTAAAACAAATTTAGACATGAAAATGGTTAATTAAACCTTCATAATAACTTACTTCGTGTTTAGTGATATTTAATGACTACGTAAATTACGGGGTATTACAGTACCTACCTGTTAGACTGAATTCCGTCCTGGAATTCTAAGTTGTGGTAGTTGTCGGGGTTGTCTCGGGAAATAAGGATGAGTGATACTCTTGTCGGAGGATGTTTGCTTGTTACAGGTAAAAGCTAAGGGTCTTACTGTCGGATGCGACCTCTGATTATTCCAATGTAAAAGTGATGTCCCGTCCCCAAAAGGTTTTGTTATCTAAAACTCCAAAAGGGCACGTCTTTTCCTAAGTAATTGATTATTTCAGTCCACCCGCTCTTACCAGTGTGAGAATCTTATCTTATAGGCTGAGTGGGAAGGTCGTACTTTGAAGGAATGGTGTCAGGTTGTATGTAAGTGTAGCAATTAATTTTGAGGTTTGATCCTAAGATTGGTTCTGGGATTGTGCGTTTTCCTGCTTAGAGGCATTGATAAAAAGAATTGTTCAAAATTTTTATTTGAGTAAGCGTTTACACGAAGCTTGCCATACGAATAATCTAGAAGACACAAATTTCTTTCTTTGAGGTTAATAGTCGGGTAAATTTGTGCGACCCCAAAAAAATATAAAGTTTAGTAGAAGCGAATTTTTAAATACGATGTAAATTAGACAATTTCACATAAATCAATGTTTAGATGTTTGTTAACATAAAAAAAGTTTGATAAGGTCTGACTAAAATAGATATATAATTTAGTGGTGTGAGTTTTTAAGCATGCTGTAGATAACTTCACAAAATTTAATACTTAGTCGCTCTTTAATATGCAAAAGTTTTGATAAAGTTTGACCAGAGAAAATTTTTTAATCCACAAAATGGGTACATTGGAAAAATATTTTTGTAGTTGATATAAAGGCGTTTTTAAAGAAAGATCTTTGAAAGTGAAATCATTGAAGATGAAGGTATAGTTGGGTATGACATTTATATAGGTTTCTGAAGGTTCAAGGATAAGTCTAGTTTCCAATGTTTGGTAGTGTTTTGTGGCTAAATATCGGGTGAATCTTATATTTGTGGTACTTAACCCACCCTGGGCAGTACTGGGATGTATCATGACTTATATTGTTGTGCTAGTGGTCTGAAATGAATGAGTGAGTCGGATATTTTATCATGAGGTGTTTTCCTTGGTTACAAGTGAAAGTTGTGTATCAATGGCCGTTCGGTATGTTGAGACTTCTTGGCATCTCAGTGTGGGGTGAGGTCATATCCAAATAGGTTTTTGAGGCGGAGTAATCTAGAACTCCAAAGGGTAAAAATTGTCATAATGGTGATGTATTTTGATAACCTAGTTCATCGCATTTACTACCAATGAAGGACTCTGAGCGTATGGGATGAATAAAGTAAATTGTACTGCGATGAAACAGTGTCAAGGTTTTGTAAACTTTTATCTATAGTTTTAGGTAGAGGTGCGAGATTCACTCTTAAGGTTTGGTATATTTCCAAAAGAAAATGTTGGTTATTCAGTTTATAAGGCAATAACATAAAAACACTTTTTCATAGAAGTAAATGTTCCACAAGATGATTTGTAAAAATGTTTCATAAAACAGTTTATGAGGTAATAAAAAAACAATTTATTGTTTGTAAAATAATAACAAAACTGTAGTGTAGTTGGTGATATAGTTGCGAGACAGCAAATAATTTGTAAAACAATTTATAGGACATTTAGGAAAAGTAATTCATTGTTTATAATAGAGCAGTGAGGACAAAATATTGATTGTAGTAAAACATTTTGTAGGATAATTGAGAACAGTTCGTACGTTACTAGTGACACGGTGTATTATTTTATAAGAGGGTGGGAAGATAGACAACTGGTAGTGAAGGATCATGTGTTCTGAAGATAATGGTTCAGGTTATTCCGTAAGGTCTTAAGGCTTCTGTTGGTTTAACTTGTAGTATGTTTTCTAGACCTTGGTAAAGGTTCATTGGTTCTTTCATATTTTATTTCCATCAGAAGGCTTTCCCCTTAGGAACTATAGAGAGTCGTTCCTAAAACGGCTAGTGATTAAATCCTGATTCATCGATTGCGTGTATGGTCTGGGGTAGAGGTGACTGTAACATAACCCGTAATAGTAAGTATAAGTCATTAATATATGTTATGTAATGTTTAAATGGTTATGCATCATCTGCTAAGCAAATCTCCATGTATAGTATTGGTAAAGTGTAGGCACGGGGGTGCAAAGTAATATAGTGTAGAATGGTCTGTTTAGAGAGCATAGTATTGCAATGAGAAGAGTGTTGTATTTAAGAGAAAAGTGCTACAATGAGAGAGTATTGTGATGCCGGTGTGTTGTAAGTTGAAGTAAACTTTTTATGATATGCAAAGCTTGCAGACATTTTACCGTTCTTAGAAATCAAATAGACAATCAACCGGACATAACCCCAATATAACTACTCCCAGTATCGCAAAGTTTACCTCTGAGTTGGACATAGGTGATCAGACTATGTCCCACTGTCCCTGGTTGAATATAGGTGATCAGTCTATATTCACCCGAGGTTTAATGAACTTTAAAATACTCGGCTCAGTCATACTAGTAATATGCCCTTTAGAAAGTTGTTTTGAAAGGCTAAGACAAGTGTCCAGACTCAAGGTCGAATGATGAGATTTCGTAAGGAAAAGACGTAGTGATTCAGGCGGCCACGTTTTCATTACAAAGTCTATTCTCTATTTATCTAACCTATTTTTGAAAAATATAAGCTCATTTGTCTAGATTTTCTATTTAGAGATGGCTATGTCCAAAAATGCGTTTTATGACTTTTAAGCTACTTGTTTAGCCGCAAACACAACACCAAACTAGTGCTAAATCTCTCCCCCCAATATTTATCAATTCCTAAACAACCAAAAATCCTCAAACTAGCCTAGTTTATCTCATCCACCAACTTATAGCAAAGTATAGCAATAAACCCTAATCAAGTCGTAAATCTTGCACAAACTAATTATGTGCAAAAATTTTAAGCACAACAAGACAAACATAACATGGTGATACATATTTTGAGAAAGAAAGAGTGTGTGTGTCGTGTACATGTATGTATATGTACCTATGATTTTCAAAAGTTTACTTGTGATTTAATAAAATCGATTTGTACTTTTAAAAACTACATGTTTTAATTATCAAAGAAGTACAAGTTGTTTTAGTTAAAGATGACTTACAAGTTGAAGTATGAAATTGTAGATCTAGTGCAAGAATAACCAAAGTCTTGTGTAAAAACTCTAGTGTGATGACCCAAAATACCAAATGCAAGCCTCTAGTATCCAAATCTTCCAAGTTTTAATCAAAAAAAAAAGAAGAGCGTGTGTGTTTGTGTGATGTACGTCAGCAACAAGAAGAGTGGAAGCAACATAATTGTGATTTGGGTGTTATGGTACGAAGTGTGTGACATTAAGCTTGTATTTATACTCAAACATGCATGTATGTGACCAAAACTAATATGGAAGAGTACACAAGGATGCTTTGCCAAGATGGGAAACTCTTGGCTTGATGTTGGTGGTCCTTGTGGGGCATACAAGTATGACACAAAGGAGGGATCACCAACCTTGGCCACATTAGTTGAAAAGTTGACTTAAGTACTAAGTTAGCTATATGTAATGTTAGGAATACGCTTTTTGTATAAGAAAGATTCGGTCACCCCAGATATGATTAAGCATTGTTTAGCTCGTAGTAATTACAATAGTTAGTTAAACGTAGTTTAGAAGTAGATTAGTTCGCGGAAGAAGGACGGGTCTTTACCCACTGTATACCTGATCCGCAACCCAAGTGGCACGCCCAAGTGGCAAAACCCATGTACATATAAATACCCTCTCCATCCTTGGAGAGGGTAAGCCTTCTCATAATCTATTTTTTTTTTTTTGGTTTTCTCTCCAAGGCTTCACCTCTTTCTCTCTCTAACTTTCTCTCTCTACATTTCTTTCTTTTCTTTCTTATATGCAACGAACCATAACCACAAGTATGAGCGTGTTTGTGATGTTATCTAGTGTTCTACAATTGGTATCAAGAGCCATGGTTACATCCTAGGGATTGTAGGACTTGTGGTGTATGGTTTGTTTTGGTTTCTACTAGTTTAGGGTGGTTTCTACTCATTTTGGAGCTTGTTCGTGGTGATTCTTGTGTTCTTTCTTGTACTTCTAGGATTAGAGGGGTTAGATTCATCTAGTTTATCAGTTGGTTGGACTAAATCTAACGTTTGAGTAGTGTACGAGTTGTTTTGGAACTTTTTCTTGGCAGCGGTTTGCTCTACGATAAGGTGTTCTTCGCAGCGGTTAAGTTGGGACTTTAGCGGTTAGCAACAGCGGTTAGGACAAGTAGTGGAGCGAACATTACGCTGTACTTTGTACTGTTTCAGCGGTTAACTTCCAGCGGTTTACTCTTCAGCGGTTAAGTTACCAGCGGTTTACTCTTCAGTGGTTACTTTACTAGCGGTTACTCTGTCAGCGGTTACTATTGTCAGCGGTTTAATAATCAGCGGTTACTATTCCAGCGGTTAAGTTTCAGCGGTTATTACATCAGCGGTTTTCTTTCAGCGGTTACTTGTCAGCGGTTACTGTACCAGCGGTTTACTTATCTTAGCGGTTTTCCTGGTTGACTTTAGTAAAATCCCGGGAAAGAATCGATTTCTCGGTTTAAGTCACGTGTGTTGTAAAATCCCGTCTAAGACCTTGTCATCATGACTACTGTAACATCTATTGATGATATCCAAGCTGCTGGGTCTGACACTCGACCTCCAATGCTAGAAAGAACGGACTATGAGTCTTGGTCACAAAGAATTCGCTTGTATTGCCAAGGCTAAGAAAATGGCGAGAACATTCTGAGATCTATTGATGAAGGGCCGTTCCAAATGGGTACTACCATAGATGTTATCTCCACTGGTGATGATGGGACAGTCACCTTAGGAATTGACAGACCTCGTACGTACAATGATCTGAATGAAGCAGAAAACGATATGATGCTGATATTCGTGCTTCAAACATTGTGGTACAGGGGCTACCGAAGGACATCTACAAACTGATTAACTTCAACATTGAGGCCAAAGCTGTTTGGGACAATGTCAAGATGTTGCTTGCTGGTTCAGAACTAACAAAGGAAGATCGTGAGTCTCAATTGTACGATGAATTCGAGCACTTTAAGATGAACCCTGGTGAAAGCATCAATGATTACTATGTCAGATTCCACAAGCTTGTGAATGACATGAGAATGATCAAAATGACAATGCCAAACATCCAACTCAACTCAAAGTTTGTCAACAACATGTCTCCAGAATAGGATCGGTTTGTCACAGCTGTGAAGCTTAACAAAGGACTCAGAAACACCAACTATGAGCAACTCTATGCTTATCTGCAACAAATTGAGAAACATGCCATGTATGATCGTCAGCTAAGAGAGAAGTTTCATCCCTCAAATGATCCTCTTGCTCTAATCTCCAGTGCTCAAGGACTCAACCAATTCTCAGCTGACTTAATCAACCCTCCAATCACTGCTCAAGCAATATAGAATCAGTCTTCTCTTGGTCAAGCCTCAATGCAATCA
>LBNU01022130.1:1371-12507 GCA_014162995.1 Artemisia annua | reverse complement strand
GCAGAAGCTCAAAACCGTTGTCTGGCCTTGTGACTGTGACTAAGATTTAGTCCATATCGGTACGCCGTGCAGATTGCTCAAACAGAACGGACCAAAATTCAAAGTGAACGTGTACAGGTGTGAAGCCATTACTTTTGGAGAGCGACATACCAATCCTCTTGTTTCCGGATCTCCATAACTTTCCCCCATGAAGCCACTGAATGCGGATCGAGTCAGCTATAGTGACTCCGGTGCATCAAAAACTAGCATGCCACGGTAATGTCTCACCCCGTGTTTTGACTCTTTCTAGCTTTCCTACCAAAAGTAGTGCGGGGAGAGTGCCCTGCATGACTATCTTCCAAAAAAAAAAAAAACAAAAAAAAAAAAAAAAAAAAAAAACATTCATCATATCAACTTTAAAGGGAATGTAGTTGATTTAAGAAGCGTATTTTGTTGGTTCCCACACTTCGCCCTCAATCTAAACGTTTTACATCTCAAAGTACTCGCATAAGATGCCGGGACTTTGAATATTGAGGACAAATACTTCAATTCAAGTGTGGGGGGGGGGGGGGAAAATTCTGGCGAATTTGAGTACGTTTTTCCATCTAAGAAATGCCTTAATTCCCCATTTTAGCCAAAAAATTTTCTTTTGGTGTGAGTTCTTGCAATAAACTGACAAAAATGGTTTATCATCCACCATGTCTCATCCACAAAAGTCTGCTAAGTCCAGAGCAAACGGCTCCCGGTAAAGAATCTCAAATCCCGTGATGGCTTGCAGTTGCCCAAAAATGCATGGTAATCAGCTCACCATATCCTACTAATCAGTAAAGAGTTGGCTTAGTCAGAACAAACGGTTCTCGGCGTAAAGACAAATCAAATCCTTTGACAGCTGGTGGTTTGCTTCAAAAGTCACATGAGTTATACAGTGTACCATAGTGTCTTACTTGAACTGAAACATTGGCTAACTCAGAAAGTAAATGGCTTTTGGAAAAGAGACAGTCAATGCCATTAAGTGTTCCAAAAAAGTTGGCTAATGACTAGCAATGATCTTAGTGGTGGGGGATTGATGAGTGTGTAAAGAACTCATCATTTTTAACTAATCTGGAACTTGCAAGCAACATATCCAAAAAACACCCAAATAATGCATCAAAATAAGTGAAAATATTCCAAAAGTGTGTTTTATAATGTGTGATCAAAGTCTTGAAAACAATGAAAAACGAACAAAGTTTTGCATTAATTGGGCAGTTTTCAGTCCCTCCAAACTTTCACAAATTGTCAAAAGTCTATCCGCTGGTTTAAATTTCAAAACATGCAAAATATCATCAAAAGGTCCTTGGGATTCATAATTTCAAAAAAATCCTTTGAATATCAAAAAATCACAAATTACAAACTTTGGTCCCAACGTTTGAAAATGTCAAAAATAGCCTGTGGGATTAAAAAGTGAAAATAATCAAAAATAAACCTTGTACTATTCATAAATTGAACCAATGGTTCCCGTGTGGTTAAAGTTTTGGAAAATTAACAAATTGGTCCTAAAGTTTTCACAATTGGGGCAGAAATAGTCCCTGGATATTCAAAAATGGAAATTATCTAACATTGGTCCTTGTACTATTAATCCATATGCAAGATTCACCTTCGTGAAATACTTTGGAAATTGCACAGATCATCCTGGAAAACAGAAAATTTATCAACAATTGGTCCCTTGCAATAATCTCCAAACCAAACAGACCCCTTTGTTTATCTATACAACCCCTAACGGAGGTCCAAGCCATAAAATCCCAAACAGCAAACATAGAACCGCAACACAGACCTAGGCCGTTAGTACACTTGCTGCGAGCCCAATCCCCCCTCTGGCCCAATCAAACAAAACGGAAACCCATTTCCCCTTTTTTATATCTCTCCCGTTCACACCTTTCCTCGTCCCGACCCTCTCCACTTGCCTGCAACTGTCACCTCCACCTCCCCCCACCATTCATCAATCCACGCCCAACCCACCATATTAGTCACCGTACCTAACCCTACCACAATAAATGCACCACCATGTTTGGCTATAAAAACAAGTTAAAACTCCCCTCTCCAATTTGGCGCCAAAATCCAATGTCAACGGTTTGGTCAAATTATTCTATCAACTCAACTGGTCATAGATGTTGTGATGTTCTTCAGTAGAGGTCCCCACAAACTCTCTAATTGATAGGCTATTAAAGAGGAAGGAAGCAAGGGTAGAAGAACATATGTATTAATTTGTAATTTTAGTGTCGAATTAGTGATTTTCAAATTCTAGTGTAATCCCTTAAGCTTTTGAATTGTAGTTTCAGTTAATCTCTTAGTATTTTGGAACCTTTCTCAATCAATGAATTGGAAGTTTTACTCATTGATTCAGTTTGGTGTGATTTAAAATTTCAATAATTTCTCAATTCTGTGTTTCATGTTGTTGGTAGCTTTGTTTATGGACTCTTAGGCTCACATAAGCCTCCTAGAAAAGCTTATAAAAGGCTTTTGAAACATTATAAACTCATCTAGTATCAAAACAGAAAAAGTACCAAAAAATACAAAAAATCAGTGAAAATCAAAATTTGTTGAAGAGATGATCACAGCTGGAGCAGGGTGAATTTTGGATGGCCTTGGGTTAGTGATCTTGTGGAAGGTCTATAGGATTGGTTTTGGTTCCTTGGTTCTTGGTTTTAGCAGGAGTGCAAAGTTGTAAGCCTTATCTCAATTTTTTATTCCACTCAATTCTACTTGTTTACTGTTCTTCTTTGTAAGATTTATGCTTCTTAGGTGTGTTTAAGTTAGATTAAAGCTTAATAATAGGTACTTGCTGTTTAAATTTCATTGTGCTCACTTTTGTTCATTTGACTGCCAAATTTACATAACATTGACTCTCTGAGATTTTGCTGTATTCACTTGAGTTTTTGTGCTTGAATGATCATAAACCATCTTGTTACAACTTTCTAGATTGGTTTTATAGACTGAATTGGTGTGTTGCTTTGAAAGTCTCATTACCACAGATTTACAAGGTTGTTTGGATAATCTATGATCTCTGTGTACCAAGTTCTTTGTGTTGTTACTGTTGCTTGATACAGGTTACTTAGGGTCCTATTAGCATAGTCAAACCAAAAGAACCAGTCATCATTTGTAAAAATAGTCAAGTCATCTTTTAATCTCATTTTATTTGTTATCTGTCAAAGTTTTTAATTCTAGATCTCATCAAATCTTTTTATAAATAGGTAATTTAGCTTAAACCAGTCTTAATATAGTCTAACATATCATAATCAACTAGAAAATCAAGGTCAAAATTCATTTTAGTCAACTTTGCTCATAAATCAAAAAGTCAAAACCTCACAGATAAAAGTTTTTGATTAAAATGGATATATTTCTCTAGGCTTTAATCTTAGGTCTTAGACTCTGTGATTTTGGAATATTGAAGTCTTGTTGCTCATCTTGTTGCTAGTATTTTTGATAATTTTTAGATTGCTTATTAAACTGCTTTTTGGATAGCTTTTTCTTAGTACTTTTTTTCAAAAAGTGTCCTGTGTCACAGATTTGAACCATTTTCATAAGCTTACATAGATTTCATTAGTGGACCCCATCCTTTGAGATTTAGCTTTTTGGGAAGCTTATCAACCATATTTTCAGTCTCAAGTCTTATTTTGTGCTTTCTAGCTTATTTACCAGGGCTGCTAGTCCCATCTTTTTTGTCTCTTTTCCACTGTGTAAACTGAGTCAGTATACACTGACTCATCAACCCCATTTTTACAAGCTCACCAAAAGCTCTTCAGTGAACCATAAGCTCCACTTATTGGCTCATTGTAAAGCCAACCCAGCCTATTTTTCATTTCAACTTTTGTTTTGGACTCTTGATCACCCCTGTGGACCCCACATAGCTTTGCATTCTGTCTCATTTTGCTTTGGTGTGTTTGGTCTGTGAAATTTTGGATTTGCTTATTTTGCTTATTGGCTTTTCCAGTGTGTTTTGTTGCTTTAATTAACTTCTTTTAAGTATATTAAGCTCATTTGTTTGCATAATTATCCATAGTTCACAGTCTGTAGCTTATTTGTAGCTTTTTCTCATTCAAAAATCCAAATAAGTTCACTGCCATAGATAAAAGTTTGCACAAAGCTTATTTTTGAGCTTAAGCAAAAGTGTTTTCACAAAAGTTGTTTACTTTCAGTGTGTAAACAAGTTCCAAAAAGAAAATCCAAAAAATAATCACTTTTTAAGAAAAGTGATAGTTTCTATTTAATATAATTTAGATTTTCATTTTTCTTTTTAAATTTTTATTAAGTACTCACCTGTTTTTATAATTTTTTTACAATCCTAGTATCTTAAAGTATTTTTAGTAATTTTATTAGAATTTTCCCTGTTCATTTAGTATTAACTAGAATTAAAAACAGTTTAATTAGTAATTAGTTAATATTAGTAATTAAATAGTTTTAATAAATTTTTGTTAAACAGTAGTATAATTTTATATTTTTCCTAAGTTCTAAATAACATTTAGCACTTCTAGTAATTTTCCCATAATTTCTACTGTTCATTTGGTAATTCTTAGATTTAATTTTAATTAAAACAATTTAATTAGAAAAACCAAAAAGAAAATAGTTTTAGAGTTTAAAATTAATCTCAGATCCATTTTTATAATTTTTGTAGTTTGTATACATTATTTAGAATCTGTAAAAATTATCTTTGTAATTCTCTCTATTAATTTTCTAATTTTCACCTTTTAAATAGTTTAGTTAGACTTTAAATATTAATTAAGTTTTTAATTTATAAAATCTCCACAAAAAGACAAAAATATTTCTTTTTAATTTTTACAAATATTTTAAGTCATTTTAGATTTTTAGAAAATATTTTTTTAATTTTCTAAGTTAAATTTGTAATAGAAATCTTTTAGAATTAGTTTAAATAGATTTTAATTAAATTAAAATAGTTTTAATTAAATAATTAATATTAAATTAATATAATATTAGTAAAATATTTTCTTTTTAGATTTTAATTTTCTTTTAAGTTTAAAAGTTTTAAAATTTTCATTTTACACCCTTGTAGTTTAGAACTTGTCACATTTAGTCCTTGTACTATTTTCAGTTACGTTTTTAATACTTTTGTTACATATTTGTTATATCTGATTGTTGTGCATCTTAATACTGTTTCCAAATACCATTTCAAGCAATCATTAGTGTAAAATCAAATCAAATCATTATCTGGTTACTTTTCCTTAATCACTCATTCCAGAACGTTTTCCCAAAACACAATTTCAATCTCGTCGGGATATAACGACCCGGGAATACACTGTGCTTACACCGTATCATTAATTGATCACTCTCTCCCTCATTTGACTTAGTTGACCACACCTGGTTGACTGGTTAGTCTGGGACGAGTCACACATCAGCTTCCATTTCCTCCTTAGTAAGCTCTTCCCTAGTTATGGGTCGGTTTATGGTTAATGAAGGTCCTTCATCTCCATACTTAATTTTGTAAATTGGTTGTGGTTTGTTTTTCAGTCTCTTACTTTTTCCCATCTTGCATACTAATTCAGGTGCTTCTAAAGCAAGTGTATATTCATTATTTGGGAGTGATGGCAAATCATCTTCACAAATTCCAGCAAGTAACTCATCCAAACCCTGCAAATCATTGTCTATCATAGTTGCATCAAGCCAAATGGTCAGTAAACCATTAGCAAATTCCAAAATACTTCTAGCCAATCTTAGGAAAGGTATCCCAAGAATTACATTAGGTTCCCATTCATTTTCATTAGGATTAACATAGAATTCTACCATGAAAAATTCTTCTTTCAAGCTCACTAAAAGTTTCTTAGTGACAATCACACTGCCATTTTCCCTTTTTTCAGTCTGCACTCCCAACCTTTTACAAAACTCTTTGTGTATCAAATTTCTATTGTGATCAAGGTCTGCAACTGCATCATAGGTATACAACTCCTCCACAAAACAAGGTGTGAAAAATTTCAAACAATCTGGGGTGTCCATTTTTCCAAAAGTATGCACTCTCTGCTCATTTTTTAACCCACTATCTACTGTGTCTGATTCAGAAACGTTGTTTTCTCCAATACTCTCTGACTCATCAATCCATCCACAGCTATTCTCTAATTCCAACCGTTTTCCGATCCTATTATTATGATCCATGGCTAACATAGCTAAAATGTGCACAAACATCAAATTAAACATTAGTAGATTAGTCAAATAAGTCATAAGTTCATAATCATATTCCAATAGCTTCATATAAATCATATATGTCAAGATATGAATCTGTTTAATCATCATAGATAAGAAATAAGCTTTCTGCAGAGATTTTTTAAAAAAAAATCGACGAGTTTTTATCAAAGTACGGCGGTTACGTGATATTTTGGCCGTTATATTTAAAAATTTCCAGAAGTACTGCGAGTTTAGGTAAAACATCGGCGTGTTTCAAGGTTTTAACAGTTTTTCATAAGAGATATTATCATTCATTAATTCAGATAGCAGTTGAAAACATATTGCAATTATCATCTCATCCATAGTAGCAATCCAATATAGCATTTGCAAGCAAACAATTAAAAGGTAAAAGCAAAATATTTTTGTATTTTTTATTTTAATGTGCATTATATACTCATGCCTCAATTCAGATAGTAAAAACAATAGAAACAAAATTCCTAGGCTCTCAAAATCTGGAAAACACATTATACAAGTTTGTTTTTGGGGTTTTGTGAAATCAAATCCAACTACTCTTTACTGTGTCATAAGCTCGGCGATTTTTATCTGAAAAACCGGCGCCCTTTTTATCTCATAAACGAAATTTTCTAAAATTCTAGTAAGAATTCTTGGTATATAAGTAATTTTTCTTTTTGCAAAACTAACAATACGATTCAAACTAACCTCCCCGGCAACGACGCCAAAAACTTTGATGTGTTTCGAAATCTTTACATTTATTAAACTAGTTTCACCATTTCCTTAATACACAAAACACATGGTTAAAAGTATAACCCCCGTTTATAGCAAAGGTTTGAGGTAAGACTAGGTCGTCCCAAGAAAGGATGTTGTTTCTTATTGCTAGTTATAGGTAACAAAATTAGTTTCCAATGATTGTCACTTATCACTAAAACCGTTTTTGTTGGATTTAAGATCTTTGAAATGTTTTCCCAATTTATATTAAAAGTATGTTTATTTAAGGCAAAGCACATGAGAATTATAAGAGGTAGCATCACAGAAGTTACATGGACAATGCATAAGAGTGAAACATGATGGTAGATCACGTTAACTAATATATCTATCCTATGTAAAAGAATCTCCTTTCGGCCTTTGATTCTAGATACACAGAATGCATAAAGTGTGGTCTAAGTATGAAGTATGTAACATGCATTTCCTCTAGTCAAGCCGTTAGACATTAGACTAGCCATTAAACGTGTCATAGTCAAGGTATCATTTGTTTTACTACGCAATTCTCACAACCATAGCAATGAGTTGTTATAGACAGACAATTCATAATATAACCAACATGATTGAATCTTTCGACCTTTAGGCAATCACTATGATCAATCAAGACAAATGATAAGATACTAAACAATGACATATCAAATGCAAGTAACATAGATTCAGTATTCATGATATTATTCTCATAACAAACATGGCTCAAGTGCATCAAACAAACATAAGGTTACAACTCCATACTTAATATAAAGTTAAACGAGTACACAAGTATTTCTAACATTATAACGAATTATACCAAAAGTATTCGAGCTCCAAGTGTGGTTCTTACTTCTTAGCTAGTGGTTTTGGTACAAACCACTACTAACTGCTTCTATGATCAAGATTATATTTGTTGTTATTGTGTTGTGTCTAAACCTCCGTTTTGAGCTCCTATTTATAGCGTGAAATGTTGCCCTAGCACGTCCCTGATGAGTTATGATAGGCAAGTGATTGGCCTCATCATTGAAGTAGCTCATTAATGTAGAAAACATAACTGCCATGTGCAGTACGCCGTGCATTTGGTGTAAAACCGGCGAGCTTTATTTCGCGTAACCAGCGCTTATGTTGTATATAACCGGCGTACTTTATGTTTGATTATTGAATATATAGTTGACCAAAGATGCCCTTAAGCGACGCTCTTCCTTCATATAAGCGGCGCGCTTTAGTCCAAACTAAGTCTTTTTTATGTTTACAAAGTCATCCATCTCGTGCTTTTCTCGTTACCTTCACCAGACCTATATCCTGCAAATATATTCTTATATTAAGTATCAAAAGTCCTAATAATAAGGTTATTTGTCCTATAATTCATATAATATCGGGGGTATAAACATGTATAATACGAGACTCATCAATCATTCAATATGTCTATGTGTTGGGTTTGATTCTATCTTATGCTTGTCTTTACATTAACATGCTAGGCTAGGTTTGTTTGTGTTTGCTTAGATGTAATGAAACCTAGCTATTGATTATTGGTTGATGGTTGGTTATTAATTGTTGTGGATGAATGATTTCAATGTTAGGCTTAAGAAAACTGGCTAACTTCCTATTGGTAACTTGCTTGAACGTCTTANTGAAGTAGCTCATTAATGTAGAAAACATAACTGCCATGTGCAGTACGCCGTGCATTTGGTGTAAAACCGGCGAGCTTTATTTCGCGTAACCAGCGCTTATGTTGTATATAACCGGCGTACTTTATGTTTGATTATTGAATATATAGTTGACCAAAGATGCCCTTAAGCGACGCTCTTCCTTCATATAAGCGGCGCGCTTTAGTCCAAACTAAGTCTTTTTTATGTTTACAAAGTCATCCATCTCGTGCTTTTCTCGTTACCTTCACCAGACCTATATCCTGCAAATATATTCTTATATTAAGTATCAAAAGTCCTAATAATAAGGTTATTTGTCCTATAATTCATATAATATCGGGGGTATAAACATGTATAATACGAGACTCATCAATCATTCAATATGTCTATGTGTTGGGTTTGATTCTATCTTATGCTTGTCTTTACATTAACATGCTAGGCTAGGTTTGTTTGTGTTTGCTTAGATGTAATGAAACCTAGCTATTGATTATTGGTTGATGGTTGGTTATTAATTGTTGTGGATGAATGATTTCAATGTTAGGCTTAAGAAAACTGGCTAACTTCCTATTGGTAACTTGCTTGAACGTCTTAAGAAACATGAATCGGATGTGTACTACGATTCAATTGGTTGTGTTTAATGCATAAGAGAATATTAATGAGGCCATGATAGGATACTTAACGTGTTGTCATAGGAAGAGATATGATCTTATAGAGTTGGGGAAGGACGTACACGCCCCCACGAATGGTATTAAAGAATACAACCCGTCATCCACACATTTGTAACAGAGAAATCAACCAGTGAAAGATAGCTAGGGAGTAGTGAAACCTAAGTAAACACGTTTTTCTCCATATTAGTTTTTCTCACATTTACTTTCTTGTCATTTTATTTTTATTGCATTGGTAGTTTATTGGATTAGTTGACTAGGAGCTAATTCCGCCCACTCCTACAAAACGAGCTTGCTTTCATAAAAAAATAAAAATAAAAAAAAGAATCATCCCTCACCCTTAGACCTAACTAGAGTAGTTTTCAATCCTAACAAACACTATTCCCCAAGTAGAACGATCAATCCCCCGGTACTTGCCACTACAGTATACTACATTGGTCAGGTACACTGCCTGGTGGGAATTGCAAGCTTCTCAAGATCCCTTGAGAGGTAAAACCTTTTGCAAAGTTGCAAAACCACGCATCATGTACGTTGGCTAAGTAAATATCTTTCAACGTTTATTAGGTTTGTGTAAATTACTATTTACTAGATTATTTAATTGTATATATTTAAATAAAATTTCTATGTAGGTGGGGATGCTGATGAATGCAAGAGGGGATCATTGGGTGACAGTAATTATTGATTTACCTTTATCCAAGTTGTTGGTTCTCGACTCTATGCATAGCAGTCAATGTTGTAGAGAAATAAGAAAGTATGTACTTGAATGGACAGAAGTTCTTAACCAATGTTTAGAAGCGCAAGGACATTTCAGTAGAACATAACGTCGACACTACGATTTCAAATTCCATTACAACGGCGAACCTTATCTGGTCCCACAACAAGCAAATTTTAGTGATTGTGGAGTAATCACTTGTTGGCTAATACATGAGTTTGTTACAGGTCAATGGCTACCAAAAGTTGTCACTGGTGATGTCGTAGGCTTTTTCTCCAATATTAGATATAGCATGGCTAAGATGTTTTACGACTGTCGGTATGAAGAGACTAGTATGTATGGATATGATTAGCTAAGAGCATACTTCAAGTTGTTAGTTGTAGGTTTCCGCCAGGATGAAATGCTCTTCTATGTTGTAGGATCATTTTTTTTTAACTTTTATTTGATATAATTTTCAATCTTTTATTCAATTATTATTCCACTACATGAGGGACGCAATACAATGAGAAAAGGTGACGTTGTCTTACATAAACACTACATAGACAATATTAAACCTAAACGTAGGAAATAAATATGTAAAGATTCAGCCAATAAAAACGGTATCCTTGTCGAAAACCTCGTCCATGTTCCTTATTGTTATGTTAAGACAAGGGGGTGTTGATTTTGGGGTAAACACCGAAACATTATGAAGTACCAACACAGCTCCGACTTTGATGGAATTTTTGTAACCCGCCTCTTCTATAAGGACTTTGTGATGAATTGTACCGGAAATTGTCCCCGTTGGATCTTTTAGTGTCACTGTAAGCTCACCCAGCACGTTAGGCGTACAAGACTTGATTACAGCTACAACAAGTTCAAGTTTACCTTTTATGCAATTATTTTTTATATCGCCAAGACAACCAGTTATGATGACACCTTTATCATTAAGCAGCTTATGAATCGCGCTCAGCCATGGCCCACAAGTAAAATGTCCATCCTCAGTGACATCCTCATTTACTTTCCTTACATATTCTTGTGTTGGCACTAGAGCGTATTCGGGGCCACCTTCCCTAATGGCTGTATTTTTGCGAAGAATAGCCGCTTGAATAATACCAGTAGGACCGGGTGTTAGGTCACCATATTAGTAAACACAAGTATTCAAATGAAAGAAATGAGATGAGAAATAGACTTGGTTGATTAAGATCAATATGAAAGATGAAAGAACAAGAGTTTCCTTAAGATATGAAATTAACCAACA
>LBNU01022129.1:79397-107306 GCA_014162995.1 Artemisia annua | reverse complement strand
TATATATATATATATATATATATATATATATATATATATATATATATATATATATATATATATATATATATATATATATATATATATATATATATATGGCAGATAATGAATTACATGGCGATGAGGTGGCGTTGAGGTGGCGTTTTGTTGATTTATCCACGTGTAACGCCTCCTGTTATATATAATATAGAGATATATATCTCTATATTATATATAACAGGAGGCGTTACACGTAGATAAATCAACAAAACGCCACCTCAACGCCACCTCATCGTCATGTAATTCATTATCTACCATGTCATCACATTGTCGCCATGTAAGCAATTTTTAAATTTATATAATGCCACCTCATAATGCCACGTGGCACTATGAGTTCGAATTTTTTTAAAATTCGTATTTTAATCCGGAATTAAAAATGTAATTGTCAGGATTCGAACCTTGGATTTGTTAGTTTATTGATAAGGATCCTTACCACTAGACCAACTTAATTTTTGTGATATAGCTTGCAAGCCCCAAATCTATAAACCTATACAACCGATTATATGAGATAAGTAGGAGAATCCCTACAATTTAGTTAACCCAAATCAAACATGTACATAAAAACAAATCTGCGTTCATTCATAATATAGTTTTTCTCAAAAACCCTAATATCCTTTTTTCTCAAAACCCTAATATAATTTCTTAAATTCGTTGATAATTTAATACTGTATATACTTTTCTTATTGACAGGCTTATCAAAGAGTATGCTAGAGAAGTATAAGGAATTGGAATAAACAGCTGATGCAGACACCATCAAGACACTGAATGTGAAAAAGCAATCAATGTACACTCTTATCTCAAATTGTTATTCTATTGATTAAGTTTTTGTTTTTCTTCTTAGACTACTGTGTAGTTTTTTAATCATATTTAATGGTTTTGGCATAAACCCTATGTTTGTTGATGCGTGGTTTTGTGACCTTACAACAGGTTTTACCTCTCGAGGAATCTCAAGAGGCTTACAACCCCACCAGGCAGTGTACCTGACCGATGTAGTATAGGATAGTGGTAAGTACGGGGGATTGATCGTTCTCTCACAGGGAATAGTGTTCGTTAGGATAGAAAAGCTACTCTAACAGGTCTAAAGGTGGAAGGAAGATTCTTTTTGTATTTTTATATTTTTTAGAAAGCAATTAAAATCTCGGTTTTTGGAAGAAGGGCGGAATTAGTTGCTAGTCAACTAACCCAAGTTTACTACTTATGCAAATTAAAATAAAATAAATATCTAAACTATTGTGGTTGTGAAAACAATATGGAGAAAATTGTGTTTACTTAGATTTCATTACTCCCTAACTATCTTTTACCGGTTAATTGATATGTGTGTTACTTGTGTGGATGAAGGGTGTATTCCTAATAACTCATGGAGTGGCATACATATCTCTCCAATTCTATGAGCTCTTATCTCGCCCTATGCCATGCACGGCACAACCATAGGGGTTGTAAACAGTGGCTCATGCGTTAAATACTACCTTAATAGCCTAGTATGCCTCGACTACATGTTTCCCAAGACGTTCAAGCACGTTACCATAAAGGAGGTTGGCCAGTTTTCTTGAGCCTAACATCGATGAAACAATCATCCCAACAAACAACAACACACACCAATTAACCAATAATTAATAGTTAGGTTTCATTAGATCTAAGCAAACACTAGAGAATTTAGCTACTCATGTTAATTGAAAGACAAGCAAGATAGATAGACAACCAACACATAGACATATTGATTGAATTAAAGTGAAGACTTATCTTTAATTAAGCACTAGGGTTCCAAGGGTTGGAAACCCTAAAAGTCACAGAAAATTCGTCTTTAGGGTTTGCCCTAAAAGTTCTCCACAAAGTTCCACACATAATGAATGAAAAATAGAAAACTATATATAGATTTTAAGTTCGGACGGCGTCAGCTTATAGGGTCTGACGCCGTCAGCTCGCCGCCATTAGGGTTCTCGGATGGCCTAGATCCATTTGGGACGTGGTCAGCATGTAAAACCTTCTGGGCCGTCTCTCTTTAACTTTGTTCCTGACGGCCTACACCTTTTAACACCTGACGGCGTCAGGTGTAAATTCTTGAAATCTTTCTGGCCCGTCATTTGATAATTGAATTCCACTCTTTTGTCATCCTTGCTGACGGCGTCACCTTGTGACTTCTGACGCCGTCAGGTTGTAAAATCCTGCTTCTTTAAGACTTTGTCGTTTTCTTCACTTTTATGCTCCAAAAACGTCCAAATGTGCATGTTTTCCAGAATTCCTCTCAAAAGTACCTAAAATGACAAAAAGAACAATTTAGGGCAATATTTGATCACATTTATACGAATTAGGGCTTAAATGACCCCCTAAAAGCGTAACACTTTTCGTCTCATCATTTGTGTACCCTTAAAACAAGAACTTGGATGACCATTCTGGATCTAAAAGGTTAGTTGTTTTTCTTCTTTATTATGAGTACAGGGACATGGATACCCATTGATCGCAGTTTCATGGAATCATGGTGAGATTCTGTTAGCATCCTCTGATTTTGGTAGCACTGTAATTGCTTGAAAGAGAGAAAAAACGTAGCAAAAGAGGTAATTCGAGAACACTTATAATGCATGTATGTGCATTCTTTATAATGGAATCATGTATGTGCCATTGAAAGGTGTATAGAGAATGCTACTACTTTATTTTCATAACTTTTCTGGTATACACACATCTAATTAAGTTTGCTTAGTTATGTATATTAGAACCAATTTTGAATATATACAAGAATGAAAATAATATGTATATTGTATCGTATTTTATCAACTATGTCTGAGATTGCTGTAATAGAGCTTTCTATTATTGGATATGATAAAAGGCGTCCAAAGGCCATTCTTTGAGAACTTATAATAATATTATTCAGCTTTTGTTGGGAATTATAGATTTGATGATTACAAAACCTACAACCAAGAATGAAGAAAAGAAGAAACAATGAGGGCCAATGATGAAATATTTAGTTAGCTTTCATAGGAAGCTAGGTTTTTATGTAAACCCTAGCCTCTCTATTATATAAAGAGAGGTAGGGCGTTCGTCATTAGTATCTTTTTATCCATTCAATAGAAAACTCTTTTAATGAGAGTCTAGACACACGATTATAGCGTGTGTATATCAGTAGTGTAGTAGTTTATTTTATTTTCAATAAAGAAAACCTTAGAGTAATGTTGATGTTATTCTTCTTCTTATTCCGCTGTGCACGTTAACATTACTATATCCTAGATGGGCTTAAACGATTTTCTACAATTGGTATCAGAGCCAGGGGCTCGTTATATCTAGTGATTTTCAAGGTTTTCATCGTCAATAAAAAGCAGCTGTGACGAAGGAAGCAGATCTGGTAAAAGTCATTCGAAGAAAGCAGTTTGTAAGAAGATGCTAGGTGATATTATTTGATGAATGTCGTTTGGCGGTATTATTGGTCAAACGTTTAATGATGATTCGGATGATACGGGTCAAATGTGAATTGATTCAGTAATTGTGGGATTTCTGTTTTTGGTTGAAGGTTTGATTATTAGTGCGCTTTTTGGTCCAATGATACTCAAGAGTATTCAAGTTCATGTTTGATGAGGTATTTGATTTTGTCGTGTGGTGCTATCACATGGATCAAGATTACGTTGTATTTTGGATATTTAATATTCGAATTGATGGGTCGCTATCTGGTATTGTCATTTTGTCGCAAGTGGTGTGGGGCTTCTTCGTACTGTGTTGCTATTCGAGAAAGGCACTTGGGATGATTTGTGGAATTGGTACTGCTGCTGCAAGAATATTTATACTGGTGTTGTTGGTTTTTAGTACTGGTTTCATAATTTTTGTTGCTGCTGATTCATTTTTGTTTCTGCTGATGTGATATGTTGCTACGTTTGAGGTTTCAATAATGCTATGCATTGTTTCTGCTGATACAAGTGTTGGTTAGTACTGGTTGGTGTTGGGTTAGAACTGTTAAAGGTGCACAAAGAATATGATTATTGGAACAGTTAATGAGCAGTTAATTCTATTGGTATGCTACTTTGATACTGTTGTTCGTTAATTGTGTTCCTGCTGTTGCACTATTCGTTCCTACTGGCATTCGTTTTGCTCCTGGTGGTTTCTACTGATCAGTTCCTCCTGGTGGTTTCTACTGATGGTTCTTGCTGACTTCTTTAGGGTTCCTGCTGGCTTGTTGTATACTATTTCTTTTGGTCGGTTTTGGTTCCTACTAGTCATGTTAGATTACTAATGGTTAGGGAGGACGGAGTTATCAACCATCATCATTTTGTTGAGAAGATTACTTGACGAAGACATTTGATTATCGCTTGTTTGATGCTGTAATTGATTTTCCCAAGTATTGTGTTCTTATCATATCTTAAAGGGATCAGCAGCTTTTTAAGATAACTTGCTTGGTTTGTATGGTGACGAAGACTTGGCGACTCTAGTGAAGGGGTACGATCTATTTTTTTGTGCTTAATGCGTACATTTGCTATCACTTGAAGGAGTTACGTTATTTGTGCTCAGTGTCTCATTGTATAATTCAATTAGGAGTTTGTTAAGAGGCTTAATCACTACTCATATTTTATGAGTTCGACGTCACGTGGTTAGTGCAAGACATAAGATGCAAGCTTGGGAGATTCCATTTCTTCATCAAATCAGTTATATTTGATTTTCTTCATCAATGATCACTCCATGGAGCCCACTGGATTCAAGAGATGTGATTCTGCTGCTTTCACTGGTTACTGCTGCTCGTTACTGCTGTGCTTACCTTATTAGTAAAAAAAAAAAAAAAATATTATTATTATTGTTTTTGCTGATTCATTAGATGGTAAGTATATTTTTAAGGGGAAGCTTATCCTCTACATGCATCACTTGAGGGGAAGCGTCTACGAGTTGCACAAGACCCCTATTAGATGATTACAAAAAGGGGAAGAATAGTTGAGGTGCAGCTTATTATTTGTGATGACATGTTTTAGCATTGTTTCTTCATGCAGATTGTTTTGTAATATCAAATAGGGGAAGATTGTTGGGAATTATAGATTTGATGATTACAAAACCTACAACCAAGAATGAAGAAAAGAAGAAACAATGAGGGCCAACGATGAAATATTTAGTTAGCTTTCATAGGAAGCTAGGTTTTTATGTAAACCCTAGCCTCTCTATTATATAAAGAGAGGTAGGGCGTTGGTCATTAGTATCTTTTTATCCATTCAATAGAAAACTCTTTTAATGAGAGTCTAGACACACGATTATAGCGTGTGTATATTAGTAGTGTAGTAGTTTATTTTATTTTCAATAAAGAAAACCTTGGAGTAATGTTGATGTTATTCTTCTTTTTATTCCGCTGTGCACGTTAACATTACTATATCCTAGATGGGCTTAAACGATTTTCTACAGCTTTTGACAGTTATCTTCATTCTTTCTGGCAGCTTATAAATACATGCACGGGTTTAACAGTATTTGAGTGGCCAATCTCCCGAGAACTTCGACCAGATAAGCTGGTCTAATCGCATTCACAAAACTATGGGTATATTTAACAGGTTAGTTTCATTTAATTCTTTTATTGATGATGCTTTCAGATTTAAATTGATAATATCATAAGAAATTAAGCAAATTTGCTTTCAACCGACCTCATGTATAATTTAACTTTGAAAATCTAAAATCTTTAGCTTTTTGCCAGAAGATACAAAATGGGTGGGAGGGTTATCAAGCTAAAATAAGACCTTCCTATTAGTATATTAGGATTTAGTTCTATGGGATAAAATGATTTATTTAGTTCTTAGTAATCGGTCTGCAAATTATGGTTATTTTGGGCTTTAATTATGTGAAGTTGTTACTGTTGTCCTGCATAGGGATCAATCCACAGTTTGTTACGCGTACCGATATCACGATGACACTTGGCTAGATAATTAATGTTGAACTATTGTTTTAATTGAAATTTATCATGAACTGACTGGTATTTCTTTTCAGGTCGCATTGGCGCATATGGGAGACCAGTTACCAGGATTGAAAAAAAAGTAGACGCATCTTGAGTGTCAATCTGGAGGACAAGTCACAGGTACGGGAAAGAAACAAATTGAAGGTGGCAGGCGCATTTTACACACTTAAGTAAACAACCATGATTGCAATATAGATATATAAAATGATCATTTTCCGGCACCTAATAATCTTAAGGCATTTACGTACGTTGCATGATCTCAAAGCTGCCACAAGGAATTTCAGGTCGGATAGTATGATTGATGGAGGTGGTTTTGGTCGGGTTTACAATGGGTGGATTGATAAGCTCATAGAGAATGGCTTGCAAGTAACCTTTTTTAGCTAGTCAATGTTACATAAGACCTAACCAATCATTGATTAGGAAACGAATCCTTAATAAGCTTCTTCTTTTCGTTGAGATTTTCTATATCAGGGGCGTACATTAACAAAAAACAAGAATATATTGAAACTAATTTGTAAGGCACCATTGAAATAAGCTAATAAGTTTGTCCCTTTAGCCTTATTTAAGTGTTAAGTTAGCTTGTGGGCAAAATGGTCAAAATCAGTATCTGAGGTGATTTGTATACCACCTCCGTTTCATCAAGTGGTCCTATTCACGTGTAACTAATCATCTCTTTTTGTCAATCAGGAATCCAAGTCCGAGTCATTTTAGGTACATCTATTCATAATTTCTGAATCTAACAGTTTTCTTAGATTCATCTTATAATTATCTAAAGATTATTCTTATGCAAAAAGGAAAATAGAAGTGAAAGATCAACTTCGATTGACAAAAGTATAAGAATACAATAAAAGAGTGACAAATAAGAAAAGAGAATTGTCAAGTTCTGGGAAAAAATGACGAGAACAAACAAAAAATTAGGCATTATTACAGCCTCTTAGGAGAATAGCAAAAGGAAAAAAAAAAAAGGAATGAAAAAATAGTAAGAAAAAAAAAATCATTATTAAATCAAATAAAAAAATCATTTATGTGCTGAAGTCAACGAGTGTTCACTTGGAGCAACATGTTGTGAAGGAGTTCTTCAAAGATAACTTTGTGAGGCCTGTAGTTCATAGCCATTGTTGTTAATCCTTCGTAATGCCTATGATACTCTGCTGTTCATATGGTAAGGAGTCTTAACTTGTTACAAAACTTATATATAGTTGTGCCCCTTTTTGTAGATGTCATAGGCACAGTCGTTGCCATTGGAAAATCGTGCCTCTTAACTGGTATAGTGTTAAAAACTAAGGAGAACAGTTGTTCTACAAGATTCTGAGTGAGTGACTTATATTTACACTTATAAGTAATAAGTGATTGTATCGATTATTTATAGCATAATACTCACACAACCAATTCAATAGGGAAAATACGCTTGATTGCACTTTCTGGGATGCTTGGGCTGAGAGGTGGAAAGAATACCCTCAAAATAGAGAAAAAAAAGGGCCACACTGTTTCCATCTTGCAACTTGGAAAGGGCAAGTTTGGAACAGTATGTAATAAGTAATCACTTTATAAATACATTTTATATTCTAGCTACCTAATATTATGCACTCATTTTACGATTCTTAAAAATGATTATTCTACTACATTTTATATGCTCATTTAAGATTTAGAATTGCCTTTGATAATTCAGGGAAGCCTGCTGTCAACAATGCTCTATTCAAAAGCGTATATACATATTGTGAAAATGATAAACTTAGCAATAGGTCATAACATACCAATTGGTCACATAACAGGTAAACTCTAAATTTGGTGTGTGTAATTATCACCTTTGGCCTTAAATAATTTTATTTGTGCTATATAATATTTGATACAAAACATATGAATAGATTGTGTTTTAAATTTATTTTCATTGCGTAAAAGTCAAACCAGAGATTTAATATGGGACGGAGGGGGTAATAAGATATTTACAATGATATTTATAAGTCATGCCCACCCATCAGGCGGGCTTTAAAGTCTAGTATATATATATATATATATATATATATATATATATATATATATATATATATATATATATATATATATATATATATATATATATATATATATATATATATACTATATACTTTTTTAGTTATGCATTTAATTAATTAAAATTAATTAAACATGTGTTGAGAAAATAATATAATAATAGTGTTAGTGGAGGAATATTATATTATAAATATTATTTATAATATAATATAAATTTTAAGTATTTGAAATAAATACTTTGTAGTTAGAAAACTATATAAGTGTAAGTATTTTAGCAAAATACTCTAAGAGTCATAGTTTTTAGAAAAATTTTGGGCATGACCCGTTCGTTTATTCAATGTTTCCTTATTTTCTCAGATTTTGCAAAATTCCTCAACTAAACCGTCCGTAAACTTTATTTTGCAAAAATTAGTACATAATATATATAATTTGCACTATTATATAATTTTCAATATAATTCGTTTTACGATACAAAAATAACCATCGCAGGTTCAAATATGTGTCAAAACTCGTTTTCGTCACCCGAAATGCGTATTGGGCCTAAAATTCACTATTGTGCCCCATTAGCCCAAATCTATTTAGCCCGATTTAAGTTACGTTATATGTATCGTTATATATCAAAATAAATTTTATACGTCCGATAACAATTTTTGGTCAAAAAGTCAAAGTTGGAAAATTTCTTATTGGGCTCAACCCAACAGCCACCGAACACTATTTGGGCTCAAATAGTAGCCTTGGCCCAAAATCCATTTAGTGTTTATATTTACGTAAGTTTTTATAATTAAACGTAATTAACACTTACAATTAAGTACTTAATCTCAAAAGTCAAACTTGGTCAAATTTTACTCCATTCGACCTAAATTAATTATTTTCGGCCAAAATAATTAATTTCACCAAAATTTGCATTTTTACTAATTAATTATAATTAGTTCCGGTTAATTCGACATATGCTCTAATATAATATTTCAAGTAAAAATTCCACCATTTCACCACTTGAGCCAAAATTTTATGTTTTTCAAAACCCAAATAATTTCATAATTTTTATTGTGGTCGATTAGTATGTATATGCACAAAGGTGTATATATCGACTTAAACTCGCGTAATTAGCATAAATCACATTTGTATCATCAAACTAGTACCACAAGCAACAAGATTTACCACACAAGCAAGAAATATTCTAATGACTATAAAAACTTCATATATGTCGAGCTATATGCATGGACACAACAATCCATAGCTTTTTCATTTTAGCAAAACATATACATTTAGCACTTTGATAACATCATTAAACATCAAAAGAACATGAATTGAACAAGGTTGAACAAGTTTGAGGATCCTTACATGGGTTGTGTTTGTACGTGGCTAGGAGAGACCAAGAACACCCCAAATTGCACCAAATTTACCCACAACACGTTCCGATTAACCCAAAACACTTGAATTTAATACCCAATTATCTTGAAATTCAAAAATTATTTGTGGATCTTGGAGTTTATGAGATTTTCGGCTAGAGAGGATAAAGAAGAAGATAGATGATGAAATATGAGATCTAAACAAGTAATTGTCCCATGTATATGTAAATATAACTAGTTTTAGTTTAAACTTTGGGTAAAAGGGTGTATTAAGGATTATAGGGTGATTATTTGTTCTCTAGTGGGGAGGGTGGATCCTTGGCCAGTTTAGGAGGTATCCAAGGGAGGGGTAAGTATAAATTTTACTCCTCGTTGGTGCATCGTGTGTCGGTTTAAGCTTAAATGTAACTGAAACGTCCCGGTTTGACGTTTTTGGATACGTACACATAAAATAAAGTTTTTAGCCACGTTTTTGTCAGAAATGTAATAAAATGTCATTACTGACTCAAAAATATATTTATTTGACTTTTACCATAATTACTGTGGTGTTGATTCGCGTGCAGCGTTGTTTTTCAGAAAATGTGAGAAACTTCTCAGTAAATTACGAAACTTGTCAGTAACTATCAGAAATAGAATAGTTTATATTTACTGACAAAAATAGACCATTATAATGATGACTGTAAGCTACAACGTGCAGGAAAGCTCCCGAAAATGTTCAGAAATGCTCAAAAATATCCATTTATGCATAGAAATGCCCAAATTAGCTATTGATAGGTTCACATTGATAGTTATGAAGTGACAACCTCTCTGATTGTTATCAGAGACTTGATGCTCACTTACCTTCAAAAGGTAAATTAGGCTATTTTATGTTAAATACTTGTCAGAGACAATTGGGTCAATTTTTCAGACCCAACACTTTTGTTTCAGATACTTGTTAAACTATGGTTATGGATCAAAGTCGTTCCATATTGTTTAACATATTCGGTTTCTCGTTTTAGATATTAATCAAGATTACCAAACGTAATCAAGCATCATCTTGACATACATTTGGGTGCGGCTATGCAAACGTCTGATTAATTCAATGAGTGGCTAAGTAGTATCATACTCCAGAAGATAAGTGGAGGAACAAATTCTATTATGAATACACATGTCATTCATGTGCTTCACATCACTTCCATATAACTACCTTGTTCAGGACAACGTTTAACTATAATCAAGAAGAGATATCCACACATGCAAGACCTACTTGCATCTGAAGTATGAGGATGAGTAAAAATAACAACTTGCGAGATTTCACTTAATGACACCGATCCATAAAGTGATGACTAGTAGGTTTGGGGAAGTCCAATATTCATAGCCCGTGAATGACATATGAGTTTGGCGGATACATCCTTTAACATTCATCAAGTGAATAATATCGAACACTCACATTTGTCTTAGTTCAACAATACTCTCGTATCATTGATCGACAATGGACAAATTTAGACTATATACGTTTATTCATAGATTAAACATGCAAATATAGAACACATTTGTATAAATGAAAACGATCATGCCAGGTATATTAATTCATTTTATAAGACGACTGCTGACAGTTCCATTATTAAAATACTAAACACAGATTCACATGAGACTACTAGTAAGTTGAAATCCAATGTTCGTTAACATGCTCAACCTGTATGGTACACGACAGCTAAGTTGTCATCTGAGAAACTTCATGAATACTTATTTCAAAACCCACAAATAGTGAAGGTTTGAATAACATGATGAGTGCCATTACATACGTGTGCATTCTAGTACAAGCATCATAGTACGAGTATTGTTACGGTATATTCCATTGAGTGTGTGAAGCAAGCGCAAGTACAACACCTATCTGAGACAATCGTCTCAACAGCTTATCAAACAGTAAAGTATTCTTATTCTTTAACGTGTATAATGCTCTCATATGAACATGTCTAGTCAACAACATTATCATTCATGATGAAATCCTACAATTAGTAGTATTAAGTATCCTCTCAATCAAACTAGCATTAGTGTACACAACAACATTATGCTTTTTATTTTAAATGATTGAACCTTTCTTTGGTAATTTTTGGTATTTTTCTGAACTCCAGGTTCATTGGTTATGTTAAATGCGTTAGAATTTTCGTAATAAATATTCATAGGCTCTTCATTACTAGGGACAATTCCAACCCTAGTAATGAATTTTCTAATCCAAACAACTTCCAATAGAACGTTTGTTTTAACAGCCATCTAAAGGCTCTCAATTTGATACTGTTGTTGTCAACTCATCTTGCACTCATGGAAAAGTTACAACTAGCCCCATACACAATATAATGTACATGATGAATCCTTAATAAAACTCAAGGTATCCATTGATGTGTTTAATTATTGCAAGTGAAATATATCATTTGAGACTTGCTCAATGATATGTTACAATATGTTAGGCTTAGTTACTAAACATGTTTATCGTAATAAACATATATTTCAAGGTTGTATGTTTTATTTTCAAAATCTCTCAAGTGAAACTATATACCAAGGTAAGGGATAAAATCTTGCTTAGGTGGAAAATAGCTTCGATATATTGCATGACATATGAGATTTAAGGAAACGAACATATGCATGATCTAATCGACACTTGGATTCTTGTACCTTGTGTAGTTAATAAAGATTATATGGATCCATAAACCCTTTTGATTTCGCACCGTCCTCGCTAAAGTAATCAATAACAAAAGTGTTTTGACATTTAATTGCCATATTTCTTATACATGAAAACAAGTATGACAATTAATCATCTTTATATTATTAATGCACATAGAAAGGAAATTTAATCACAGTCAATTGCTTAAGTATAATTAAAAACTCCTATCATAAGGCGTGCATTAAAGTGTATACAATTTTTCCTTATGAGTCTTATCTTCAAAAGAAACTCATTTTTAACCTCACACTCTATTCGTTTGGTGAAAGATCAACCATGTTCCAAAAGTGATTATCTTTCTAGGAATGCATCTAGTCATTCATAGTTTTGAGATATTCATCAAATTCAAGATCTGATAATGCTTCTCTATAATTAGTAGGTTCACAATGATCCTATAACTAATATCCTTCAACATTGATATAAAATATCACTCAGGTGCATGAGGTGTCCTTGTAGATTTATGAATGAGAGTTACATCATTCTTTGGTTTAACATTTACATGTTTAGCCTTAGTATGACATTATCAAGTGCATTTAGAAGTTTGTGTATTTTGTTCTTGAATATCTTCAAGATCTATAGATGATCCAACTTGCTTTTGTAAGTAGAGATTATTCTCTAGATACACGACAACTTGAGCAACAATAAATTGTTCTAAATTGGGACATCCAAAATACATCAACAGTTCTCAACTCTAGTTTGTTAACAACACGCTACAAGAGATATTAACAAATTTAGAACTTCACTTTTCTAACCTTGATAGTTTTGGAGATTAAAGCAATTAAAGTCATCATGAACCAAACGATGTAAATAGAGTTTGATTTCCAAATGGAACATACCCTAACTATTGTGGTATTCCATGAGGATTGATATTGTAAGACAATCCCACAATTCTTTAGATGGATTTATACTCTTTGGCTTACATATATTTTCCAATTGGGTCAGACCAAATGGCATACATAGTATTTTAAAACCAATTGCATGCTATAACGTATAAGTCTTTGAATAGTTCAATGACTTTATGTACATGTCTTTATAAGAAAACATAACATATTAATCACAATGTACGTTATAAGTCTACTTAATGTTATATCCTGGCAAGAAGACATGACATACTAGCTAAAGTACTTATGAGTTCTGATTCTTGGCCTCAATTGTAATTTTCAAGTTAATTCTATAATTCAAGTCTTATGACTTTACAAGAAAACATAATCATATTGACTAAACGATTCAGTGAATATGTCGAAGTATTTTTCATGTTATCTTGACAAATATTCTAAATAGGGAAACATACATTTTATGTGTAGAAGTCCTAGTAGACTATTAGTTTTCATACCTTGCGGTCAAGAGAAACCATTAGTCATATTGTTACGTGTTGACCTTGCACACAATTAAGATTTCTCCCACTTGTGTAGGGTACAACATTATGTAAGAATAAAACAACACGTTGAGCATTTGTTTGTATAAATAAAATAACTATGTCACATATCAAATATGAATTAAGTCAAGCTCAAATCATATCATCACGAAAAGTGTGTATAGAAGTTTATCAATTAATAAGTAATCATGCATGATTATTTTATATATAACTGATGCGGCGATTGTAAGACCTCACAAGAGTTTGATAATCCTCATAGGCAGTGTACCTAACCGTTGTAGTGTAGTATAGGCAACACATGGTGGATTGACCGTTCTCTAGGGGAATAGTGTATGTGAAGGTGAAGTGTAGGTCGAGATAGGTCTAAAGATGAGGATGAGTCTTTTTGTATTTTTATATTTTATGAAAAGCAATTTAAAATCTCGGGGTTTGAAGAGTGGGTGATTTAGATACTAGCTAACAAAATAAAAAATAATAATAAAATAAATTAAACTAATAAACGAGAAAAGTAAAGGTGGTAACTCTTATAATAGGGAAAACGTGTTCACTTAGATTTCCTTACTCCCTAGTTATCTCATACTGATTTGGAGGGAGACGATCACCATGTAAATAAGCTATAAGAACTAGAACGTGAAAGGAAATTAGCTAGAAATGTTTACAAATCTAAAAACGCGAAAGTTAAATTAACATCTACGTAACGTACAAAATAAAACGCGAGTTCTGTCAAATATAAATCCCACGGATGTGAAAATTATATTTTTGGAACCCAAATGATAAAAGAAAATTATTGGAAAAAGAAAAATATTTATTAGACTATTTAATTAATTATTATTAATTAAAAACTAATTAAATACTAATTAAACTAATTTAAATTAAAATAAATAGTAAATGAAAAGTAATAAACCCAAAACTTTTTCTAAAAATACTTAGTAGTATAAGAAAGCTAGGAAAATTATAAAAATGTGAAAAGCCTATTTAATAAGCAGAAAATAAGCTGAAAAGCTTAATAAGCTTAAAAGGACTTCTACTACTATAAATAAAAACCAAGAAAACTAAAAAATTAATAACTCCTTGGGGCAGATGGTGCATGAGGTCGTTTTGAGGATTGAACCAAATGACCCAGGTTCAAATCCCACACTTGACAGATTTTTTTAAACTATTTTATTTTTTTTTGTTTTTCTGTTACAAACACATTTAAACATCAAAAGAAACAAACTTTAACAAAGGAAAACTTTCTAAAACTTAGAAATAAGCTCAGTGCTAGCTTAAAAATTCCACAGATGAGTTTATGAGGCTTAAAGTGGATGTTTGAGATTGCAAAAGCTTACAATAAGCTAACAAAATAGAACCAAAGGATAAAATAAGCTAAGGCAAGTAAGAAAAACTTAGAATAAGCTAAAAATACAAGAAAAGGACACTGATAAACTCAATAAGCAATAAAAAGCAAATACAATACACCACAGACCAAACAGGCCAAAATGGCAACCTTGGCAGCCCTGTGGGGTCCACAGATGAGGCAGGAAGCCCAAACAAAAAGCAGGTCCAATAAGCTGAGCTTATGGCCTTTCTAAAAAGCCAATAAGCATGCCATGGGACCTACTAAGGAAGTCAGGGGAGGGCCTAGGAGATTGGCACAAAGACTGACCCCTCAGTATACAAGCAAAATGGGACAAAGTAAATGGGACAAGCAGCCCTAGTAAATAAGCTCTAGACCTCAAAATAAGCCCTGGTACTTAAGACTTGGCTTATTGGCTGTCCAGTAAACCAAGATTCAGGGTGTGGGACCCACTATGATGCACAGGAGAGGCAATTAAAAAGTGGGCTTATGAACTGAGTAATGGTGCAGGGCATGATTGGGCCAAAATAAGCATGAAAATAAGCAGTTTAATCAAGCTAATAAAAATAATTAAAAATACTCTAATGGAGACAAGCAGCAAAATATACTAATCCTAAAAGCACAAGTTCTAAAACCTATTATTAAAACCTACATGAAATCAACAAGTTAATTCAAAAATTTATTTCTACAAACTTTGACTTTTTACTTTTCTTGAAATTTTGACTAAACTGGTCTTTAATCCTACTCTAATGACTGAATATGTTATGTTATACTATATGAATATGAAATTAAGCTATTAACACTGATTATGCAACTAAATGAATGAACATGCAACTTAAATATATAACAGTGTATAAGAAAGGTGAGATTGAACTGAAATTTGACTTTCTACCACATGAACACTGGATTTCAAGACTTGAAAGACCTACTAGGAACTAATGAAACATGATTCAACAACTAACAACAACATTAACACACCACTCAGTGGTGAAATCCACTGACCCAAACACACCCTTAAACTACTGTTTTCATGGTTCTGGAAGCATATGTCTGATTGAGGCATTTATTCCAAAACATAAGGTTAAAATATGATGATATAAGCTCAGTTAAGCACAAAATCTCAATCATTAACAGCATTTACCCAAGAATCACCATTATGCAATATTTGGCAGTTAAAAGGCTTAAGTGAGAACTGTGTATTCTAATGAACTACTAACATCAAATAAGCAATATTTTAAGAAAACTATACTAAATTAACACCTAAACATCAATTAAGCACTTAAGAAGCTAAGCTACAGTAGAAAGCATAAAATGAGGGTAAGACTTACAAAGGGCCTGTGAGTATTCAACACCAAGAACCATGAACCACTATCACAACCTAATGCTCCCAAGAGCTCTAAACCAGGCTCCACAGTCTGCTTTGCTCTTCTCTCTTCTACACTAATTTCTAAATTTCTACTAATTATTTGAGGTATTTTTTATTTTTAGTTTTTATGAGCTAACTGATTTGAATGTCAAAGAAAACTTGTAAAAGCTTTTTAATGACTTTAAATGAACTCACAGGATCCTTAAACAACCACTTTTAACATACTTAAAGTAAAATTTGAGATTTCTTAGTAAAGAAATGGCATAAACTGAATTTGATATATAAGCTTGAAATTAAACTTAAATAAAGATGAGATTACATTAAGGATGTTTAATACAACTTTCTTAAGCTAAAAATTACAACTGAAATGGAAATTACACTAAGGACGATTTAACTACAACTACACTACACTACATAAGCTAACTAACACCAACCTCCATCTTCTTTCTTCACTTATAAAGACCAGGGGATGTTTCTCTCTCATTCCCACTTCTATTTGAGCCCTTGGATTGGCTTGTTTGATCTTGACCATTGAATGGTATTTTTGGCGGGAAATGGGTAGAGTGCAATTTGCACTGGTTAGGTAGTAGTAAGTGTGGGTTTTTAATGCTGGGTGTACTGGGAGGGACAAGGAAGGTGAGAAAGTGGCTGGAGGTGAGGTTGGGGTGGACAAATCACCCTGGTTTTAAGGTTTTAGGTTAAAGGTGGATTAGGGGAGGGAAAAAGGGAGGTTAGGGGTGAGTTTGACCGGGTCAACGAGGGGGGGGGGTGTTATAAAAACGGGGTGTTGGATTTTTGTTTAGGGCCAGGAAAGGTTAATGGGCCAAGGGGGATTTGGATGGGTTAGTTATTAGATGGGTTGAATAGATAACAAGGGTCCATTTGGTTTGTTATGGTTTTAAGCCCAAGGACCACTTTTGTAATTCCTAATTTTTGTAACGGTCGAAAATGTAACTTTCCCAAAATTGTTATAAGGACCAAAATTGCCATGTATCAATATCTCACGGATCATAAATGTAAATTTCCCATTTTTAAAACACCGGGGACCAAATATGTCAATTTTCAAAGTTGAGGGACTAGTTTTGCCATTTTTGCAAATTTGAACTCCAAGGGTAAAATTTGTCATTTCATGATTCCTGGGGGACTATTGTTGACTTTTCTTCAAAATATTTTATCCAAGGACCATTTCTGATAATCTTTGGAAGTTGGGGGACTGAAACTGCCAATTATGCAAACTTTGTTCGTTTTTCATCTGTTTTTACTCATTTTGCATCTGAAACATATAAAACACAATTTTGGGATACTTTCAGTATTTTTGATGCATTTTTGAGTGTTTTTAAATGTTTTGCAGCTCAGATTTGACCAAAAATGATGAGTGTTTGAGCACTCATCAGTGCCGAAGTCCCCAACTCTATGAACATATAATTCTCCCCTAAAAACATTAAAGTCTATTAAGTTTTCTAGGATCTACAAGCCGCATTTCATGCAATAAATAAAACGAGAAAAACCAATAGTGCACTCTATGGTTGTGTTTAGTAAGGCGTTCAAGCTAACACATATAAGAAAATAGTCAGTTTTGCTACTCCTAACGTTAAAGCAATCAATTAAACAAGAGATGACAAATCAATGATCAATAACTAGGTTTCATTAGATCTAAGCAAACACAAGTAAATCTAGCCTAGAATGTTATAATGAAGAAAAGAAAAACAATAATCAAACAACACATAGACATATTGAATGATTAAACGAATACTTATCTTCAATTACACATGGGTGAAAAGGGCTAGAAAACCCTATAAAAGGTCTGGAATTCGTCTAGGGTTTAGTCCTCCAAAGTATTACTTCAAGATGTTACAAGGAATGAGAAAAATACAAAAAATATATATAGGAATACACATGTGACAGCGTCACTTGCAAATTGTAACGCCGTCAGCTCGCCTCCAATTAGGGTTTCGTCTGAGTAATCGATGTCATGACGCAGTCAGCTCCATCTTGAGGCCGTCACGTGTAAAAATGTCTGTGCTGTCACGTTATAAAATTGCAAAGAGTCTGGGTCTTTAAATACAAGTGACGACGTCAGGTTATGGGGTGTGACGCCGTCAGGTCTCCACTCTGACAAATTCTTGACTTGGTCGTTTTCTTCGTTTTCTTGTTGTTTTTGATCCAAAACATGCCAGTTTTACAATTCACGTCACAAGTAAGTAAAATGCAAAAAGAAACGATTTAGGGCAATATTTGATCAATTACATACGACTTTTAGGCTTAAATGACCCCTTCAAAAGGTATCAAATAAATCCTTATCAATAACATTAAAGGAAGTGACAAGTTATCATATAAATAATATTTGGTGATTATATTAAATGAAGAGTTGTCACAGTTGGAAAGTGATTAATTTAGTTCAAGGCAAGCCAAAAATAATATGGGACACCTATAAGGTGGAAAGGTCATGCCTCCCACTAAATTAGACAACATTACAAGTATGTTATCTTAGAAATAAATTGCATTGCTCCCACTGGATTAGACAAACATTACAAGTGTTTCTTTACTAGTGAAAGTCAAGTAGTAATTTATTGACTTTCTTTATCTTGAATATCTACGTAGCATTGCTAATGTAGATCGCATGGACTAGTAAGCAAATAGTTAGATATCCAAGGAAGTGTGTTAAGTTTGTTAATACAAATATCGTCCAAAAACGTTATTTATATTTTACGATCTTTGCTATATTTTGTTAATGACAAACTTTATTTTAGCAAAACATAAATAGTTAAAGTCTTTTATATATATAGTCACAAGTTTTCTTAGAACAAAATAGATTTTAACTTAAGTTACAAATTACTTGTTCATAAACAGTAATATAGTCATTTTTAACAAATGTGTCACAAAAACAAGTAAAGTGTCATATAAGATATACAATTAAAATTAGTTTGTTTAAGTACTAATAAAATGTGTCTTATTATAAAATAAGTGATAAAACATTTTTTAAGTAATTCATCAAACTAACATCACTTAAGTAAACATATACATTTTACAAATATACACTTTCATATTATTGATGTGTGCAGCGTGTCACGGTGTAGTATATGGTGATTGCCTATTTCAAGTTTTACATTTATATTTAGCCGACTTATCCTATAACACACACATACTAACGGACACTGTATCCGATCAATATATATATAGTGGTAAGCAGAGTGTCGATCACTAAGAGTGGAACGTAAATCCTAGTTTATCTATCAGTATTTTAATATCCTAAGTTAGTTTTATAATCTAATCTAACGCAAGGGGGTTTAGTCTGAGAGACTAGCACGATTTGGTTAATTAAACAGTAAATTAAACTAATGAGAACAAATCAGCGAATGGCTAACACGTACACAAATAGATAATAGATACAGATAGAAGGCCTGTCCTGATGATTAAGTAGCTTGTCACTTGTTTTATTGCTAGTTTTATATGTTGTGTATCGTAATCTAATCTGTCTCGTTGGATCATAAATATAGGCGAGTAAACTCTTAATGAACACTTATGCCTATCCCACTTTCTAGACACTAGATAAGTAGGCGAGGAGGGGGTATGGCAGCCCAAGCAAAACTCAGCTAGAAACAGAGGTTATCAATGCACATATACAAGTCACCAAAAACATCAACATATAAACTTTAATTGATGAGAAAGCAATTTTAAGGGGAGCAGTATGGTGGCCTGATGTAGCGTTTCTAGCTAGTAAGCTTTGAACCACTAGGTATCGTTGTCCCAACGAGCGGTGAAATTGATCTCGTCACTCAAGTCGTGAGTTATGTGTGATGAATAAGGTTTAGAAAGAAGTTTTGGTTTTAATTATACTAAAACGACAATTTAAAGTAAAGCAAAGCGATAAAACGACCTTAATTAAGAAAACAATAAAATGACATTTAAATAAGAAAGCAAGTAAAGTTGCATGTAATAAAAGGACAATAAGAAAAGAAAACGGTAAATGAAATTAAAAGACAATGTGTTTGCAAAGCAACGCTAACTAGCTCGTTAAGCTCGAGGTAAAAGTTTGCAACGAGTTGTTATACTTTCTCGAGATTAGTTGTCAATTAATCTTTTGAAGAGATATTAACTCAAGACGGGTGAATTAATCGTTCAAAGGTTGTCAATCTTCGAATAATTGATTCACAAGTCCAAGTAATCTTTCGATTACTTATCACAAGCTTTTAAGCTCTTACTTAACTCACGAACTCGAGCTACTAGGCAAACACGATTTAAAACTACTCTTGACTCATATTAAAAGTTTAAAGCGAAAAAGAAATTAAAGACTTGTAAAACATTTAAAGTAATAAAAGTTTAAAACTAAAATTGAAAAGACGCAAGACTTTAAAAAGAAACGACACTAAAAAGATTTGAAGAAATTTCGGCAGCATAACGTTTAGATTTAGAAAAATAAAAACCTCACTCGAAGAACGATGAGGTGAAGTAAAAGTCTAACTCGACTTGGAAAAGAAACGAAGAAAAGAACTTGAAAAGAGAAACAACTCACGAAAAGGCAAACCATACTCGCAATTTATGAAAGTTACTCGCAAACAATGGACCATACTCGCAAGTCCAACCTTATTCGCAACCTAACATCATACTCGCAATTAATGGACCATACTCGCAAGTGAGACCCTATTCGCAAAACTCCTTACTCGCAAGTCCTAGGCATACTCGCAAGGATATAACCTACTCGCAAGGATAATACCTACTCGCAATTTTAGACTCTACTCGCAAGACCTAACAAAAAACATACTCGCAAAATCAACAAAAAACCATACTCGCAATTTCCTCAAAAACCATACTCGCTAAAACCCTGTATTTTTAGAAAATGAAACGTACTTTTAAGAAAACATGCAAAAATCAAAAGAACGAATTTTTAACGTAAAATAACCTTAAAGACTAGAAAGAAACTAATGATTACTCGTTAACAAGCACACTAGAAGATCCAAAAGAAGCTTTTACAAGCTTTACGAGCTCAAATAAGCTCTAACACATTTCTAGGGCTTGTAACTTGTAACCACCTTTTAATCATTAAGAAAGACAAATAAGCTAAAGAAAACTTAATGAAAACTTGTAAAATAAGCTAGAATAAAACGTAACACAAGCTTTTACAAGCTAGCAAAACCAAAATAAGCTCAAGTCATAATCATAAGGCACAAAAATCTCTTTTCATGCAAAGGTGGTACAAGACTTATGTGAGCTTATTTTTGATCAAAATGAAAGTAAAGAAACTAGAATAAGATCAAAAGCAATAAGAGAAAGATTGAAAATAAGCAAAGAAATAAGCAAGTAAAAAGCTTTAAGACATCAAAGAAAAGTTTGCATTAAGAAAGATTACATATGAAAATAAGCTACACTAATCTACTCCTACTCCTAAGAGAACCAACTCTCTAAAATCTAACCCCTTCAAATGAAGCTAGGAGGTGGTATTTAAGGAAGCCATGGTGGCTAATCCTTGTTTACATATTGCACTAAGCCCCCTAATCTTCCAAATTATATGAATAACAAGCATAAACTAGAGATACAAAGCTATTTATCTTTCTAAAATACGACTTCGGTCCTTGTAACTTTGAGGAAATATGTGTAGACGAGCCTTCAATAAGTCTTCAATGATATAAAAGTGATCCTTTGCTCGAGTTTGAGAAGCTTATCTAAGATAATCATCTTTATTCTTCGATTAAGTGTCTCTTTCGTATTCATGAGCTCTTGAGTAATGGCAACATCGTCACGGGCTTCACTTAAGCAAATTTGATCTTTAACTTCACTTTCGAACGCTTTTCCACATCTCGTGCTCTTTTTGGGCTTTTAGGTTGCTTTTCATGATGTTTCAGCAATATCCATACCTGCACAATCATAAACACAAAAACACTACATCTTTGGCGTTTAACGTTAGTTTTTGGTCTATTCTACACTTAAACTAAGGTCAAAGATATGTGTAATTCAGCACATATCATGGCCACAAGCCCATCAATCCTGATGAATTAAAGCTTACTATTACAAATAAAACAAAACTACTTAATGAATTAAATACATGCAGGATCTTCTTATTGCTCTAAGATCTTCAATGGTGGTGTGTCTTGTGTTGCCAAGTCGTCTGAATTTGCCTCTTAGGGTTTTGATATACTTTTTGTCACATAAAATTCATCTGACTCTTTGAGTATTTATAGGTTCTGTCTGAGGGCTCGATGCGGCGCATCACATAAGTAGATGCGGCGCATGTACTTAACTTCGCGTGGGGTCCAAGATTAATATATTCTGGAATATTCGTACACCGTCTTCAGATGCGGCGTAACTTGAATCTTTATGTGGCGCATGTCCTTCAGTATCTTGAATCGTATTTAGTGAAGTCTTGATATAGATACGGTGCATGTTGATAATGTAATGCGGCGTATCTGGAGTAGAACAAGTTGGATCTTCTTCGTTGACCAAAGTTTCATATGCGGCGCATGATATAATCTGATGCAACACATTCTTCAAAGTCAGGCAATGGTCTTCGAATTCATCTAAGTATGATAGTACGGCACATCTGTCTAGAATGATGCTGCGTATCTCCTGGATTTCACTAGACTTTTCCATCTTGATCATTTTGCTCCATATTTCGTCCAAAATCGCCAAGTATCACCAATTGCTTGTTTTTACATGAGAATTACTAAAGTAAACAATTAAGTATCGATTCTCATATAAAATAAAATAAAACAAGTCAATTATATAGGACAAATGATGATAATATAATGTACTTATTTGATGTCATCAAATATCCCCTCACTTGAACTTTACTTGTCCTCAAGTAAACATTTAGATTATAATTTATGAAAATATATCCTAAAAGATATTAGGATTTATTTTTATAATTAAACACTTATTCGTCTCATCATAATTTGCAAAACCAAACACTTAACGAGTTAGAAAGAAAATTAAAATATACTATTCAAACCGATCTAATCGTTTAATTGTTTAGTTGTGACGAATATTCTATCATATGCTTGGCAAGGATACACATCTCCTCCATAAAGCTAAGGAGAAGCGGTAAAAAGAGTTTTGAGGCATAAGGGTTAAACCTAGCTTCGTTCAAATATCTCCTGCATAAACTTAGTAGATCGCTAGTGCGAGTCTTCGACGCTTCAACTAACGGATGGTCACTAGTGCACTCCTTGGATCGCTAGCGCGTTATTTGCATAACGGATGGTCATCAATTCACACACTAGATCGCTGGCGCGTTAGTCAATTAATCTAATACTCGGATGGTCACTACTTTATTCATACATTTAATATTCTTACTTGGCCATCACCATATTCGGATGCTCGAAAGCTAACAACAAATACAACGATTCGGTTGGGTAGGGATAATATTTAGGATATAAATTGGTGTAAAATAAAAAATAAACAAACAAATAGATTAAAGTACTAAGTTTGGTTAATCACTTTCCCAACCATCCCATGAATAAGACTCACATCATTGAATAACTCATGCTTTTTGACTCATGTAACTCACGCTTTAGGTAAACACGAATTATACTCAATAAACTCTTAATCAAAGAATAAACCTTAGTTGGCGTTCCCATAACGACCAATTCCCATTCAATCCATAAATATAATACAACAACAAATAGTGGCGATATCATCCACTTAATACAAAGCTTTATATAATTGGTTAAAAACAAACTTCCAATTTTTCTTCTTTCTTTTTCTTTTCTATTTTTTCGATTTTTTTTTTATTTTTATTTTTTTTAATACTAAGATGTGTAAAATTTTACCACATCACTATAACGATAACTCTGGATAATTTTTTTATACTTTTCATAACTTCAGAAATAACGGTAAATAGTGAAAGTAGTAAACACACGAAAAATAATAAGACTCAAATTATACAATATTTACTTTCACTCCAACTGCATTGTGCAATTTCCCGACCTAACCAAATATAATGAATTTACGCACACGAACATAGGTAACGCAAGGAAACATACTTTGCCAAAAGCAACTAACCACGGACATTAATCTACAGGGTAGGATAAGGTTTAAGGTGTAACAAAACAATTAACACAGGTGTATGAAACGAAAGGAATGGCTCTGAGGGTTTTTCTAGAGGTATCTTACTCTAAAAATGAGAGTAACAAAGGGTTCTATACGGGGGTTAACTAACCAGTGTAGTTAGTTAATAAACATAACATATAGTAGGCTTTTTGGGTGTAATCCTAGAAATTTACCAAGTTAGACAAGTCACTCCAATTATATCGATAATACTCATTATGGTGGACTCAAATAGTATACAAGCCAAGTTCTAAAGTTTACTAGTCACATGCACAAAAATATTTTAGCAAATAAAGTTATGTGTGCGGTGTTGGCGTATATGTCCGGAGGACCCACGCCGAATGGACCGGACCAAAATCCGGATGACTCCACAAGCCCGGAAGACTTACCCGTCTGGATTAACGGTAACTACTAAACCTAAGGACAAAAAGTACACAGGGTACACGATAGTGGAGCAAAAGTAAGCGAACAACAAGGAATTGTACAAACCCTCGATAAAGACAAAAGTAAGTTGCCTATATAAAGAAGAGAAACCTTCACTCCAGGGTGACTAATTCTTTCACTCTCTCTATACCTTCACATATATTTATCTCTCTAAACCATATACTTACTCTCACGCTGGATTCGGGTCTTGGGATAAAACCCAGGGTGAGACTAACGGACGTTTCTGTCTTGCAGAACAAACGAAGAGACATATACATTCCGGAAGGGTGTAAAGAATCTGAAGGACTAGATACCGTCCGGAGGATTCGTTTTGCTTTTTCGAGGTAGACGCAAGATTTTACCTCAACAAATTGGCGCCATCCGTGGGACTCGCTATTCATTCTACCGAAGCTAAAGAATGACGGGTCCTACCTCAGAAACAACCCCACCCCAAGCCGAAGGAATTGGAAAAAGTAATGACGGCAACACTCACAACAATATGGAGGAACAAATTCAAAGTCAAATCACCGCACTGAAAGCCCTAATCAAAGAACACAACACCAGTGGTGGGACACCAATCAAGCCCATTCGACTCGACTTTGATGAAGAGGAGCTCCGAGGGGCTGAAGTTGAAAAAGTCGAAGAAAAGCCGGAGGATGATCTAGCCAAGCCTTTCAAAGCGGCATCCAAGAGTCCTTTAACTCGGAGGATTAATGAATTCTCCGGACCAAAGCACATAATGCCATCTCATCTAAAGTTGTAAGATGGATCCACGGATCCGGATGACCACATTACTAGGTTCGAGGGAGCGGCCAACCAAGGCGCGTGGCCCATGCCGGTATGGTGTATGATGTTTCAACAAACTCTAGACGGCTCGGCAAGAAGATGGTTTGACCGCCTACCACACGGTAGTATTGATGGCTGGGATGCTCTGAGTGAGCAGTTCGTGATGAGGTTCGCCCTTCGAAGGAAATGTATCAGGGACCCGATGGAAATTACAAAGATTATCCGGCAGACCAACGAGGCTTTGCCCGAATTCAAAGAAAGATGGACAGATGAAGCTAGTCGCATATCGGGAGTCTCGGAGATAATGCAAATCTCTTCTTTTGTTGACGGCTGCAAATGCCCGGAGCGGGCTAAGCGGTTCTCCGAAAGAGTTTCTCAAACAGTAACAGAAATGATGATAAGAGTAGATGACTTCATACGTTCTGAAAAAGCCTACCGAACAACCGAATTGCCGAGAGGAGAGAAGATAGACTACAAGAGGGATCATCACCACAACCCCCACAACAGCAGAAATGACCAGTATGGCCAGCGAGTTCCTTACAAAGGAGGTCGTCGTCTTAACAACCACCGGGAAGAGTACAGGCCTCGCCGAAATGATCATTATGTACCTTACGGCCCAGCAAGAAATGACAACACCAATCGAACAGATCAACGAGCAGATTTCCGTCGTAACGACACATATCGAAGAGACACCAGACCGATAGACTTGAATTCATTATCCAAAGCTCCCAAAGAAATTCTAACGACAGAGCATCAACTGAGACTGCCACCACCCCCAACATTGAAAGGAAGACCTTCTAGAGAAAATCTAGAGAAGTGTTCTGACTACCATGGAGAGAAGGGACATCTAACAAACGACTGCTACAATTTGAAGGAACAACTGCGGAAGGCATTGGAGACCTGCAAGTTAGATCATTTGGTTAAAGACGTTTAACAAAGGGAAAGAGTTCCCCCGAGAGGTGACAACCAAGCCAATCAGGGAAGAATCATCAATATGGTCCGACATAACGAAACCTTGCGGAAGCGTAAAACCATAGATCAGGAGGAAGGCTGGATGAATGCCCTCATAGATTAGGAGGAAGGGAGTACAAGGTGGTGTTCGATCATAGTTTCCTCTTAGTGATGGACGCGGGTTCTGGTCCAAAGAGGGGCGCATGTTCGTGAATAAAAGCTGTTCAAAGGGTAAGCCAAGCGAAACTTGTTCGATTTGTTTCTTTTGCTTTCTGATTCAACTGAGTGCTTCTTTTCATAAACTGCTTAGTCGCATGTGTAATCGATAATAAGTATCACATAAAATCACATGTCATCAGACATAAAATAACGTTATGACCTAACTATGAAATCGACCTAAAAGAAGAAGCGTAGGAACCTATTTACTTTTCATTGTTTTGAATGAGTTTTATCATAAAAGGAGTCGACTTGTATCGCATGCTAAATCGAAGTGAGGGTTCACATAAAATCATAACCCATGTGTGTCGAATCCAATCTGGTGAATACATTTTTTGAATCTATCACGGTGCTCACCTAGGATCTGGACATCTAAACAATATTACTATCTCTATTATATGAAACATAAGACCTGGAATCAAACCGAAGTGTTTAAATAAGGGCGTACCTATTTATGTTCATGAATAAGAGCTGGTCACTATGGGTTTATGTGAATGCTGGTGTTTTGTTTTTGAGTTGTACGTTGCATGGGTGTGTGGTGTGTGATTGTTATATATGCATGGTAAGTGAACTGTGGGTCGTGTATGTGAAGGATGTTATGATATAGAATCTGGTGTCATAAACTATGCGTGTTGTTGATACAAAAGTTGGACGTTCCTTGTTTAGGTTCCTGTTCTCGTACTAATTAGATCTTAATGCTTGAGACCTGTGCACTAAGAGAGCAAACAAACACCGTTAGGCTTATCGTGGGATTGTCTCCCACGATTATCCTCCGGCGTGAGAGTAAGTAATCGATTTAGGGTTATGTGAAGAATTAGGGTTGTAAGTCGTACCTCTGACGAGAGCTATGATGCCCTATATATATACACACGAAACCGATAAGGTTTCGTGTTCCTGACTCTTCAGTGTATCCACCGATATCGGATATTCGATATATATCTCCTTATTAGGAGATATCCTATATCTAATCCAAAAATAACTTTGGGTTTGGGCCTCGTGAGCCCAAACCGTTATCATAGTAACCCACACATAGTGGGCTTAAATGTTAGTAATGTCTAATGCTTGGGTTCGTGACCCGAGTATAGACTATACGTCATCATGTCCCCCTAGTCTAGTATGCGCAGGGTATCACCCGCGGATGCTAGACTAATAACGGGAACAAAAAACATTTCTTGTAGCGGGGAAGTTTCAATTTTTCCCGCGTAAGAGATATGCAATTAACCTAGTCCAAATAAGTCCAAGATAATACCTCAGAAATCGTGGTAATAGGGTGTAACGTGTCACGGCTCCTGGTCTTCCTGCCATACGATTAGGGCAAGTGGGGGACACGTGTCGATCATCCATGAGAGTAGTAACCCTATAAAGGGTTATCTTCATTTCACCGTGATTTACACAGTGAAAGAAAAAATTTCCCTAAT